>MJHO01000094.1:903498-958077 GCA_002076135.1 Xerophyta viscosa | reverse complement strand
TAAAAAGATTCAAAAGCTTCCGCATATTGTGTGATTTAGTGTTAATTCTGTCGCGGCCTCGGGTCATGGGTCGTGACAGCTATGGTATCAGAGCGGGTTGTGTTGTCTTAGTACTTCCTTTATACTAAAAGTGTTAAAAATGATTAGTAAGGGGTGTGAAAATGAGTCTTAATGCGTTGACGCATTAGTAAGCCTTGTAAGCTGTGGATGTAGGTTATGCCTCCACGTCGACGTCAGTGTCGGGTTCCATTTTCGGAGGTACCGGAGGAACTGCGTTTTGGTGTGGACTTGGCTGGGGTAGTTCAGGAGGCCGATGCGGCAGCGATGCGTGAAGCCCAACGTGTTGTTCCTCCCCAGGCCCAGGAGCCAGTCCCAAGTTCCCGGAGTGGTGAGCCGTTTCTGTTCGTGTTGAGGATCAGGCGGAAGACCCAGAGCAAGATCTTATATGAGATTATTTGCTCGATTTCCTAAAGATGCACCTCCGAGTTTTTGAGGGGAGCCGATCCGGATATAGCTGATAGTTGGGAAATGAGTATGATCAGATCTTTGAGACTCTTCGGTGTCCTGCAGAGTTCCGCGTTGCGCTTGCCGTCTTTACCTTCTCCGGTGAGGCTGAGCATTGGTGGAGGAGTGTAAAGGGACAAGTTGGACAGTTTGGATACATGGGAGGAGTTTCAGTTATTGTTTCATCGGCAATATATACCGTGTCGGTGAAGGAATGAAAGAGAAGGGTGTTCGAACAGTTGCGCCAGGGGGATATGTCAGTTTGGGAATATCACGGCCCGTTTTTGTCGCACTCTCTTCGATAATGTTCCTTACTTGTTAGTTTGATGAGACTTCAGATGGCCCGCAGGTTCCGGAAGGTTTGAAGTTTGGATATTCATTGGCCGGATGGGGGGAGATGAATTTCCGACTGTATATCAAACCTTGTTAAAGCTTCAGAACATCGAGACAGATATGATTCGATTACAAGCAGAGAAGCCACAGACTGATAAGGGCAAGGGTAAAGTGTTGCCAAGTGAAAGGAAAGTGGATGAGTTCCGAGATACCCGAACCACTCTAAGTGGGGAGGGCAGCAAGAAGAAGGCGAGAAAGACATCGAGTGTTTCTTTTGCCATGAGATGGGACACTTCAAGAAACATTGCTCCGTATCGAAGCGTCGCGCAGCAGTGGACAACCGCAGATGCAGCTTTTGGTAAGTTGTAGATGTGTTACATTGGTTATCAATTTTGATTGGTTTCCAACGTTGCATGATTTTGTTATCATTGTTGTTGATTCATTTATTTAGACCCCGTACTTTGTTCTTGTGGATGGGTTATTGCTCAGTTGTCTAGTATGGCTATGTGCGTTAGTTTTAACACCTAGATGTTGGACTTAGGTGTTGGTGGTTGAGTGAGGACTAGAGTGAGGATTGATGTTATCCTTGGACTTAGTCGTGCTAGACCCATTGGCTTTGTTTCGGCTTGAGGTTTGGCAGGATACTACCGATGTTTTTGTTGACTTTACGTGGATGGCTAGTCAGGTGACTGAGCCCACATAGGAAGTGTTTCTAGAGACTGAGACACTTTGTGACCGTGATTTCAGATAATGCTTCATTGAGTGTTGAGGATTGCAGAGGTATGTTCTTCGATCAGAGTGGCACAACGAAGCGTGGTGGATTAAATACTCTAAGGACTTCAAGGGTCGTATTCTGGATTGCTTCAGTGTCGACTACACGCGTAGTAATGAGATCACTACTCTCATCGTATGAGCAAGCAAGCTGTGTATTAGTCTTTCCGGTGACATTGAGCCCCTACTCAATGCACCTATGACTAAGAACATTCTGGACTTAGGTTTATAAGACATTAGGTCTCATTATCATGATCCTAATTCTGTTGCCTTAGTCCATAGGGTTTATCACATACATTCATACAACATATTAAACATGACGATGCGATAAATAAATAGCCATAATCAAGTAAACTAAAAGTATTTATTACAAAATATGTTCGCCAAAATATCCAGTATTATTGGCTTTTAGGGCATTTACTTTTTCAATGTCCACTACGTCCGCCTTAACCCAAGATCCTCTTGGATCACCATGGGCGCTATGGTAGGCCGGGATTGCATGGCTACTCCTTGGACTTGCGCTTCTAGCATCCTCTCCATGAGCCCCGCCAACCGGTCCAAATACTCCTCTAAGCGTTCCATCCAGTCCTCTCATGACTTCTCTCGGCTGGTTTGCTCTTGTACGCGTGCCGAGTCCTCCGAGAGCTGAATAGCTTCATCTTCACCTCCTTGCGGCGCCGTGACAGTGCCAAGCCTCGTGACAGCCATCCTCGCCTTCCTCGCTTCTATGCTCTGATACCACTTGATCCAAATGGGTTCTCGAATACGTACAAGCCGAGAGGAACGCCTATGGAATGTCTAGGATCTAGGGAAGCCGAGAGAGAGGAACAAGAAGCTTCTATTGTGTGGAATGAGTCGGCCAAGTGCCTACTCGCTTGTGCATTCAACCAGCCGGTTACAAACATACACCCACACCACTATTTCGCCATACCCGGCCAAGTAGTCTAAATATAGGATTAGACACACCCAAGCACCCCTTTGCCACAAACCGGTCAAAGGGCATTAATGAAAAGCAATAAATACAAGTAGTGGGAAGATAAATGGTTATACAACTTGCGGCCCTTGAATCGCCCGTGCTCCGGCTGGACATCCCCTGGCATTACCGTGCGCCCGCCAACATTCCGCGATCCCACTGGCCTTCCGCGCACACACCGCACCTGTGCCTGCTGACCTGCCACGCACGCCCGCGCGCTGCGACCTTCCACGCATGCCCGTGCCTCTTAGCCTTCCCTTGGCCTTCCGCGCACCCGCGCGTAGGCTGTGCTAGTGATGCGCTAGCGCCGAGCCTATGTCGCGCCTTTGCCGTTATGTCGTGCGCACCTTTGTCGCGCTTATGCCGTGCGCACCTTTGCCGCGCCTATGCTGCGCCTTGGCCACGCCTTGACCCAAGATCCTCCTGGATCAAAGGCAACCTCATAACATATTCCCGTTGAGACGGCAAAGACGATGAAATCGGCACGAGCACACCACTGGAAACTTGATTGCGCTGTTGTTCAGCCCCGACAACAGGAAGATCCGCCCGTTGACAAACCTGGCCCCTACTCTTTTTCGTAGCCATCTTGGACCACCGAGGTTTGGCAAGGCGAGCCAATACGGTATCCTTAACCCAAGCCTTTTTTCGTTGGCTCCATCGATCCTGCAGAAACAATACCTCGTTAGCAAACTGAAGAAAACAAAATATTATGAAAGACAAGTACAGTAGAGGCATACTGAATGACATATCGGCCAGCGGTCTGGTTGCCCTTACGATGTCGTCCGGGACCCTCTCCGCCATGGGTACTTGACCCTTGAAAGTAAAAAAGTGGTCCTCTAATTCCTTGAGCTCATCGGTGAAATTCGACTTTTCTTTCAGAGACTCTTCCAAACGATCCGACCAACGATTTATAAAACGCCACTCCGGCCTCCTCCTACCGAAGAAGAAGCCGTGGCGCCACTTGGGAACTGTCACCACCTTCCCCTCTGTCTTTCTCTTAGCATGATTCCTATACTTCATGTTATAAAATCCAGGACCTTGCTTCGACGAAGACAGAGTGAAAAAAAAGACTCCACAGCTCGAGAGACGGCTTAGTCCCCGTGCTAACGCAAACAAACAAGAACACAAGAATATTCCTATACGAATACGGAGACAGGTGACAGGACGTGACCCTATAAAAGTTGAAATACTGAATATAAAATGGTAGCAACAGAAAACGAAGGCCGGCTTTGAACATATCGAGGCAAAACGGAACCCAATCATCGCTTATGTGGATCACCCTCTGCGAAGGTTGAGCAATTCTCACTTCCTATTCCAACAGAACTTCGAATTCCTTTATCCATTGAACGAGTTGTTCATCCGTAACCGAGGAAACAACTGTGTGTAGGACGAATTCAGCAGAAGCAACTCATAAACCCTTATTTCTACGGAAATACGTCCCCACCTGCGATGTTCTTTCTCCCTCCGGACCACGACCCTCGCCAATGAGCACGCATAATGTTGTGCTCATTCTATCTAAACGAAGCTGCTCGACCGCTTGTTTAATGAACCCCCCCGGAACTATCCTATCTCTCAATACGTTCGGAGACGCAAGGTGTTCCCCTAAGCTAGAGGAGACCTGAGGAGTCACTGGTGCGGACTACGAGATCCGCCACCAGAGCCCCCATCACTATCAGACTCTCTATCAGTAGAACTACGAGAAGACATATCTTACTGACCTCATAAATCGATAGCGAAAGAGGAGACTGGAAGATTCTTCATCACAAGCCCTCGCTCGAGAAGATAACTTTTGACCACGGTAGAAATGAAGAAATGACCACAGGCCCTACTTATAGCCGTAGAGAATACAGTCCTCTACATGGTAAATTCGTGTGCATCGTCCGCCATGTGACAGCTATCCCAAACGCGTAACCATGCTCCGTTTACCGTCCGACAGTTGTCCACGTCCACAACAAGACACCCGATGAATCGGCACGTGCGGTCGTTATTATCCTTTGATCTTTCACTTGCTTGACTAGCCACACGGGAGATCAACGTGTACAGCAGCCACCATAACACCTGCTGTCGAGACACGGTATCCAACTTAAGAAGTACTAGGCGGTAAGAATACATCTTAACTCCTTTTCGTTCGAAACACGAAGAGAACAAGGAACAAACACGGAATGCTTTCCAAACAACGACGAACCTTGGCCGGAGGAAATTCCGACGAATGAGCCTCCATGTTAGCCCATCCACCGGGGGACAAATGATACAGTACAGGTCCCGGCGGGCTCACACATGGTGGTTGACGAATGGCTTTACAAGGTCCGAGCCTAGACGACGAAGTGTTGGCACAATGAAACAAGACCCACGGACTGCTCTCCGTGAAACCAACAAAGAGGTTGTTGTATGACTTAATCACGAGATGGCTCCTCGTTACGAAAGGAGCACAATCTCGACATCATTCAGATACTTCACTCCATATGTTGAACCACTGCCAACACCTTGTGCAAGCTCCCCGTGAGGTCTGATGTTGGAAATACCCTTTACAAAAGGACACGTGGAATGCTACAGTAATTCTATGAATAATTAACTACTATTATTACCCTTTAATCTCTCTATAAAAGCCTCATTTGTAACCCCAGAAAGGAGATCAGACTTTGATTAGGTTCTCTGTACGTATACAATACACTACTTGTACGGAATACTCAGAACTACATAGTGAAAATTTGGAGCTGTGCTCCTCCTTGTGGTTTTTCACCCTCAATTAGGGGTTTTCCGCGTTAAAACACGAACTCGTCTATCTGTGTGCCTGATTTTAACTTCAACTGCTTCTCGTTAATCCGGACACTACCTCATCCTAGAGCATTCACAAGCCACTTCGACTCCACACACGTCATCCCGGTCCTGGTGAGGAGAAACTGATTAGCATCAATAGGCAACCCAAACGGTGACTCAGCTTTTCTTATTATGTGGATTCAGTTACTCAATTAGAGGCCAAAGGATTTAGGGTTTAGGGCAGCGGATTCATACTTGTATATATAGATAGAATTGAGCCCTAGAAAAATATATTTTATACTCGGCTATCTCACGACTGGCATAATAACAAAGAGCGTTCTCTCTCCCGTGGACGTAGACATCTTCGCCGAATCATATAAATTCTGTGTATTTGTGATTGCTTTCCATCCATTTTTACGGCGTCGTAGTCTAATTCCTAAATCTTAAAAAACTCCGAGCTATCACAAAATTTTTTCAAAACAATTCTTCTAGATACATATTTTCAAGTTCCAAAAGTTTAATCGATTTAACGAATTAGTTTTTAAACCGAACATCAAAATAACTATTTAAAATAATTTTTTTTAAAAATCTTTAAATATTAAATTTGTAGATCTAAGATCTATTTTATTGTACTCAAATTTCTCCTAAGAGTATTTTTATAATAGAGAAAATATTCCTTGCAAAAATTTCGGAAACAATAGATGATTTTTAGGATTTTAAATTTAAGGGCTAATTTGTAAATAATCTTGGAATGATACACAAAATCATTTTTTTATAATAATATAATTTAAAATTTATGTACCTAGACACGCGCAGCGCATGGGTTATATGTTTACCATCCTCGTTTTAAGAAAGTAAACGCCACCTTCCCACCATCTTATATATTATAGTCACATGACTAGCATCCATCACTTGCATCAACCACAGGCTCACAGCACAACTTTTCTCTTCTCCTACGAAGCAGCCATGAACGGCGCTAAAAATTCGGTGGCTCTAGTGGTTGGAATCACTAGCATGGCCGGTGTCAGCCTCGCCGAGGTCCTTAAACGCCACGCAGCACCAGGCGGCCCATGGACAGTCATCGGCGCCGCTCGCCGTTCGCTACCACCCTGGTTTCCTGCCGGAACCCTAGACTATTTCATTCAACTCAACGCCCTCGATTCTAAATCTACTTCACAAGCACTTGCCCCCGTTGCTTCTCGTGTAACTCACGTTTTCTGGGTTGCAGTGGCAGCTACCAACTACTACGACCAGGCCGCAACAACTGCAGAAAACTCTGCCATGCTGAACAACGTTCTGCAAGCCCTCGTCGTCGTCGCAGGTGATGGCAGTGTGCAACGGAGGTTGCGCCATGTGACTATTCAAACAGGGACGAAGCACTATGTAGGGCTGTTCATGAATATCTCGCTGCTGCCGGCGCCGCCGGAGTTCCCGTTCAGGGAAGATGCGCGGCGACAGCCGTTGCCGAATTTCTACTACGCTCTAGAGGAGTTTGTTATCCTAGGTCCATCCACGAGGAGTTTGTTATCCTAGGTCCATCAGAGAGGGCTTATAGAGAGCTGGTCAGTGCACAGGGCGTCTATTATCCTAGGTCCATCCACGAGGAGTTTGTTTAACCTTTTGCTCACGCCTACGCACTCATCTGCCGCCGCAAGCAAATGGAGTTTGTTTTCCCAGGAACTCGCTCAGCATGGGAGGTGCAGACTCTCCTATAATATATATATATACATTATATGTATATATATATATATATATATATTATATATATATATATATATATATTATATACATATGTATATATAGATATATATATCTATATATATATATATATGTATACATATATATAAATATTATATATATATATAATATATATATATTATATATATATGTATACTATATATATATTATATATTATAACTATATATATAACATTATATATATCTATAATATATATATATATTTATTTTGTTATACATATATATTATTATATATATATATATATGTATATATATACATATATATATAATGGGCTGATGCAAATCAGTGTGGATAATGGGCTGTACAACTTAATTTGTGGATAGACTTTCCATTTCACAGGGCTACTGTGATGCTGTTGATGCTGCAGTTTTAGCAGAGCAGCAAGTGTGGGCAGCAACCACTGAGTTAGCCATGAACCAGGCCTTCAACTGCTCAAACGGTGATGTCTTCACATGGAAGAGCCTATGGAAGTTCACCGCGGAATTGTTCAGCCTCAAATATGTGGAGTATGATGATGAAATCGACCGAAGCAATTGGGTGGACTCCGTAGCGTACGAGGGATATGTGTGGGATGCCATTGTGGAGGAGAACTGCCTCTACAGAACTAAGTTGGAAGAAATAGCTCGATTTGACGCCCTCTATGCCATAACAAACTTCAAGTTCCAGCATGTTTGCTGCATGAACAAAAGCAGAGAGTTCGGGTTCATGGGGTGGGCTGATACTCTCATGAGTGTGAAGAAGTGGGTTGAAAGGCTAACAGAGTTGAACATCATACCCAGCATGTAACTTGATAAAGAAAGTGACTGTTGCATGTATGTTTACGGCACCTATAAGCATAATCTCGAACTTGTCAAACGCGATATGGAACTCACCTTCGTCATTTTGAATATATGGTATGGATGAGTTCGACATACATAAAGACAAGTTAAGAGTTTATATTTAGAGGTTCCACGAAGTGACTTTTTTTTCTTCTTTTTTTAGTAATGCATCTCGATATTTTGTGTATCGTATTTTGTTTAAAGATATCCTAGTCTCAGAAGATCACTGAATGTTGTGTTAGTTTTTGCATGTTTTGTAAAAAAAATAAATAAATAAATAAAATCATCCATTTCGATCGCAATTGTAGCCTCCACAGTCTTAAAAGAGTCATGGTGAATTAAGAAAGGATGTACGATCAGACACTTTATTAAGGAGTCCATGTAAATTCTTGCTTGTTCAGTTGTATTTGTTCCAGACAGAACCTTTGCTGCCTTGCTGTGTTCTTCATCATAGGAGATAATTTCCTGGGAGTTGAAGGTACCATGAAGAAATTTTGAATAGATTTGTGGGCAAATTTAAATTTCCATAAACGAACTTTTCATATCTTAATGTCTTGTAATATATCAGCCAATTGATATTATGGCTTGTAGATGGTTTGAGAGAATAAGTCAAGGCTTTCAGACAACTTATACTTTAACGGTGTGTTTGGTTTATGATTATGCAAAAATTTTAGAAATACTATATTCTCAGTAATATGTGATGCTGATGGGTTTCTCCTCACCAGGTTAGGGATGACGAACGCTTCGTTGATCTCTGATCGGATCGGGGTACGGAGAGTAGTCCGTGTGAATGAAATAGAGGAATAGACTTAGTTAAATAATGTAGTTATGGAGACGATGTTTAACGTGGAAAACCCTCAACGGAGAGTGAAAAACCACGGAGAGGAGCGGGGTCCTCAAAGGTTCACTATGTATGTTTGGTGAATACAAGTATCGTACTCAGTCTCTACCCCCCTCTTTAGAGGTACAAGTGGGGTTTTTATACAGAGATTAAGGGGTAATATGGTAGTTAATTACCCGCCGAATTACTGTAGCATTACACGTGTCTTTATCCAGGGGTGTAAGGGTCATCATGCTTTACGGGTCAAGCCTGCACGGTGTGCTTATCCGTTGATAGACCGCGGCCGTCTTTCCCGTGGTGTCGTAAAGTCCATTGTTCGGGTAGCCGGAGCTCGTGGCAGCGACGAAGGGATAATCTCCGTGTGCTTACGGAGTACAGATCGTTGCGCTTCTCCAGCGTCTTCACGGAGGTCATTCCGTTTGGTTTCCCATATTTGGGCCCGTATCATTGCCCCCGACAGATGGAACGCTTTGTTCGCCCATCTTGTCGGAAACGTATTCTTCGGCAGTCGCGCGCAGTTGGTCTGCGGCCTTCCGTGATGGTTTTTCGGCGTGGTCTGTCCGAATTGGGACACCTGTCACACGGTGATTCGCGAGACGAGTTTACCGCGTAGAGGACTTGTCGTTCTCTACGGTTATAAGTAGGGCCGCGTCATTTTTTTTTTTCGTTTCACCGTGGCATTTGGTTCTCTGGAGTAAAAAAGGTCTTCAACGAAGAGCTCCCCAGCTTCCCTCTTCTTTCTGCATCTCGGTGCTCAAATCGGAGAGACTTTCCATTCTTCTTCTTTTTACAACCTCGTTAAGTTAAGGTATGTCTTCTAAGTAGTTCATCGAGTTAACGTGACTCCAGTAGCCAATGGTTCTAGGCGATAGATCCACCGTTCCAATCCCGCCAACCCGCGCGTTTCCTATATATGGGGGACCGTCTGTGTCCCCAGACACTACGAGGGACCAGACGACCTCAGAGGGGGAGTTCATCGGCCAAGTTGCTGAAACTAACTCCGTTTAGATAGGATGAGCGCCAACGCTAGGTGAGCTCGTAGGTGGCAGTGAGAAGGGGCCGTGCGACGTGGAAAGCCTCGAGTAATCGGGGCAAGGGATCTAGGGTCCTCCCGCCGAATTCGATCCTCGGACTGCCGTCTCTTCGGTTGAACCGAAGGCAAGTTAGTTCAATGGCGGGAGGAGTATGGTATCCCTTTGGACTTTGAGGCGAGGGTAGCTCTTCCTACGGAGAGGATGATTGATATTTCCGCGGAACGGGTGCCCTTTCGACTGGACATGTTCAAAGCCGGTCTTCGCTTTCCGTTATTGCCTTTCTATATCCAATTTTTTGCTTTCTACTCCATCACTCCGTGTCATTTATCTCCGAACTCCCTATCGAGATATCTTGGTATTTTTGTATATCTGTTCCAAACGAGGACCAGACCGTCCCTCGAACTATGGAGGAATTTGTTTACCCTTTCTTCCTCCAAGCAAGGTCCGGGCTTCTATAACACGAAGTATCGGAATCCTGCGAAGAGGAAGACGGAGGGAAAGGGGGTGACCTTCCCCAAGTGGCGTCACGGCTTCTTTTTCGTGAGAAGGAAACCGGAGTGGCGCTTCCCGGATTGCTGGTCTTACCGTTTAAGTGAAGTGTTGAAGGAGAAGCCCGAGCCCACTCCGGAGTTAGAGCTGTCGGAGAGCCGGTTTTTTACGTTTCGTGGCTCAGTTTCCGCAGCAGGGAGCGTGCCGGACGACGTCGTGCGGGAAACGAGGCAATTGGCCGACGCGTCGTTTGGTACGTCTCCAATATGCGGTTTGTATCCCGTAAGGTCTTGTTGTTTTTGAGTCTTTCTGACCGTGCTTGTCCTTTTCGCAGGATTGATGGAGCCGGTGGAGAAATCCGGAGTTGAGGCGGCGATCCTGTCAGACTTGCCGAAGCCTCGTCGCCGTAAGGCGGTCGCGAAGAGGGACGTCAGAGGCGCTGAATCTGGGGCGAGGCCGTCCGCGTCCGAGGCGACGGCGGGCCAAGTAGAAGGATCCATCGGGGCGCTCGTGTCCGTCCCTTCATCTTCTCCGATCCAGCAGGAGAGCGTTCGCACGAGGGGGTCTTCTCCTGCGGCTCCTGCTACGGAGATGCCTCCCGAGTCTTCGTCGCAGCCTTCACGGGGCAAGAAGAAGAAGAGACGGGTTGAGTCTCAAGAAGAGGAGGACGCCCCCATCTATGTACCGGACTGGAGAATACGGGAGGGAGCCCGTATAGTAGAGAGTTCTGAGGCGGCGATGGAATTCATACACAAGTGCCTTCCGAAGAAGGATAGATTGCTTCTTCCTGGGGCGTCGGTTGATTCTTCGCTGAGGGACATGTCGTTGCATACGACCAACGTAAGTATAAGTCGTAAACGTCCTTTCGTCTTTGTCCCAACTAGTCTGTTATCTAAAGATGTCGTCGTGGTTGCAGTTGCTGGCCTCCATGAGTCAGGTGCTCGCCGTTGTCAGTGAGCAAAAGAAAATTTTTGAAAAGGCCGAGGTGATTAAGGCCGAGATGGTGAAGTTGATCGGGGAGCGAGATGACGCTACTCGTTTGGCCGAGGAGCAGGAAGGGCAAATAGCTTCACTCCAGCTAAAAGTCGAGGCGGCTAAAAAGGACAGAGAGAGCTATACCAAATTTGCTCGGGAGGAAGCCGAAAGATCGGCTAAGTCTTTGAACGATAAGGATGCTGAGATCACCAGGCTCCAGGCCCTTGTCGAGGCGAAGGAATCGGAGCTTCAGCATGCGCCTAAGAAGGTGATCGACGAATATAGGGCCTCGAATGAGTTCGCCGTGGAAAGGGGAAACACGCCGTTGTGTTCAGTCGCTTTATTTATTTTGAGATGCTGAGAAGGCTCCGCCAGAAGTTCCCTGGGGAAGGAGAGGAGTTTTTCGACTTCTTGGATGAGGAGGACGTTGTTCGAAGCGCCGGGTTCAGACGAGACTCTGGCGCTCAGGCGTTTTCTGACGAGGAGGAGGAAGGAAACGGCGATGGCGGCGTCGAGGGTCCAGCGGGGTCCGGGGAGACTGGTGCCCCCGAAGAGCGCACTTAACACCTTTATTTTCTCTTCGTGTATTTCTTCTTTTCCGTTGTATATTTAGTAACCTTCTCGTTTTGTTGTAAAAAGAATGTTTCATTTTGAATGATATGGGCGACTTTTCGGATGTCGTGCTCCGGTGCTTTTACTGCCTTTATTTGCTTATAAAAGGAAGCCTAGGAACTTATACTTATATTTGTGGCGCTGTTTATATCGGCAAGCCTCTAGATTTTCGTTATGGTCGAACGGGGCGATCGTCCGATTTTGTTTTCGTTTTGTATGGCACGGGAGAAATCGCTATGCCTCCGACGGGTGGAAAACCAGCGCTCCGGGAAAGGTTGGAGGCTTTGCGAGGTCAAGATAGGCACCGTGACTCTCTGCTTGTGAATGCCCGTTGTGAGATTGCTTCGTTACGCTCGTACGCCGCATCTCTCGAGAGGGACTTGAGGGAGGCACGAGAACGGTTGGATCGTGTTTTACGAAGGTTCGTTGACTCCGGAGTTATCCCTTGACCCTCTTCACAATCCGATTATGCCTCTGGCGAATGCTTTATCAGCTTGACGGAAGTTCTGTTTCGAAGGGTTTCTCGTATGCCGGAGATGACGATTTGTAACGGAGTACTTGAGTGGCCATTTTTCACTTGTTAAGCTTAGGTGACCGGAGTAGTTTTCTCTCGTAATGTTTGGCTTGTCTTGTAATCTAATTTTCGAATGAAAATGGATCCAATTCATGTTTCGCTAGGCCTTGTCGCGTCCGATGATTTTGAGCGTACGGGCCCTTGCGTCCGCCCAGCCAAAGCGGTAACGGACGAGCCTTTGCGTCCCTCCAGCCAGTGGTAACGAAGCGCGTTACGACACTGGGTGTCGTTCCGTTTTCGCGTGGCTTGAGTTGAAGGAGCGGCCTTTCGTGACCCGATGCTCTTAACGGACGGGCCTTTGCGTCCCCCCAGCCAGCGGTAACAGAGTGCATTACGAGACGGGATGTCGTTCCGTTTTCGCGTGGCTGGAGTTGAAAGAGCGGCCTTTCGTGGCCCGATGCTCTTAACGGACGGGCCTTTGCGTCCCCCCCAGCCAGCGTAACGGAGTGCATTATGACACGGGATGTCGCTCCGTTTTCGTCTGGCTGGAGTTGAAGGAGCGGCCTTTCGAGCGGACGGGCCCTTGCGTCCCCCCCAGCCAGCGGTAACGGAGTGCTTTACGACACGGGAATGTTCGCTCCATTTTCGTCTGGTGGAGTTGAAGGAAGCGGCTTTTAGCGGACGGGACGCTTGCGTCCCCCCTAAGCCAGCGGTAACGAGTTGCTTTCGAACAACGCGGATGTCGCTTCCGTTTTCGTCCTGGCTGGAGTTAAGGAGCCGGCCTTTTCGAGCGACGGCCTCCTTGCGTCCCCCAGCCAGCGGTAACGGAGTGCTTTACGACACGGGATGTCGCTCCGTTTTCGTCTGGCTGGAGTTGAAGGAGCGGCCTTTCGAGCGGACGGGCCCTTGCGTCCCCCCCAGCCAGCGGTAACGGAGTGCTTTACGACACGGGATGTCGCTCCGTTTTCGTCTGGCTGGAGTTGAAGGAGCGGCCTTTCGAGCGGACGGGCCCTTGCGTCCCCCCCAGCCAGCGGTAACGGAGTGCTTTACGACACGGGATGTCGCTCCGTTTTCGTCTGCTGGAGTGAAGGAGCGGCCTTTCGAGCGACGGGCCCTTTGCGCCCCCCCAGCAGCGGTACGGAGTGCTTTACGACACGGGATGTCGCTCCGTTTTCGTCTGGCTGGAGTTGAAGGAGCGGCATTTCGAGGTCCGATGATTGTTTATCGTGAGGGAAAGCTCAAAATGTGAAAAGATCGTTTACTTGATAGGTAAAGGGACATTTACAAGTCATTGATGATAAGCTCGAAGGTTTAGCACGCTACAAGTTCTCGGTACATCGTTTCCTTCCATGTCTTGTAGCGCGTAAGCTCCCTTGCCGAGTACTTCGGAGACACGATAGGGGCCTTCCCATGTTGGTCCCGGGGAATGATCTTGGCCCGTCTCTTCGTCTACACACTTTGAGGAAGGTGCTGAGAAGGCTATACGATATAGCTGCCCGTTTATGGAGTAAAACGGGTCGCCCATCCTTTTGAATGCCTCGGCGAGTTTTTTATTAATTCCCCGGGGGGAGCTCCTGTTTCTCCAATAATTTTTTTTGATGTCGAAAAGCCAAGCTTAACTTGAATGGATAACGGAGCAATACCTCAACTCTCAACGACGGGCATGAAAGTCTCTCTCGGAGTCACGGTGCCGGGTTGCTCGTCAGTTGTCGCAGAGGCCAGCCGAGCTAAAGCGTCCGCCATGTGGTTCTTGTCCCTAGGGATGTGCAGGACTTCGAACTGCTCGAGGTCGGAAACGAGATGCTTAATCTTTCGTAAGTAGGCTGCCATTATGTCGTCACGAGCTTCGTATTCTCCAGAAATCTGGTTTGCAACGAGCTGCGAATCAGTGTACGCCCTCAGCCTTCTTACTCCGAGTTGCTTGGAGAGTCGAATCCCTGCTACGATCGCTTCGTACTCCGATACGTTATTTGTCGCGGGGAAATTTAATTTTAGGGCGTATTCCAAGTGGATGTCGCTGGACCGGAGAGGACTATGGCCTGCTCCGTTGCCCTGTTGGCGTTGGAGGATCAAGTCGGTATGCAGAGTCAAAGATCGTCAACGGGGGCTACTTTCGAATGTGATCGACGGAGGTCTCTTCGAGCGGGGGGGGGGGGTCATTTCAGCGATGAATCAGCATAAGGCCTGGGCTTTGATAGCTGGTCGTGGCTGGAAAGGATGTCGAACTCTTTCAGTTCATCGACCACTTAGCCATGCGGCCGCCGCTCTGGATCCCTATAACCTAGCCAGTGGGGTGTTCGTAAGAATGTGAATGGGATGCCCTGAAGTTAGGCCTCAATCGTCTTGAACAGAAATGATTGTGATGCTAATTTTCTACGTGGAATAATTGAGCTCCGAATCTCGAAGAAGCTTGCTATAATAGAAAGATGGGGTTCTGGACTTTATCCCGTTCGCGAACGAGGACCGCACTGGAAGTGGATTCCGAAACAGATACGTATAAGTACAATGGTTCTCCGGGCTCGGCAATTGCCATGACTGGGGGTTGTGTGAGGAAGAAGCTTTGAGTTCTTCGAACGCTTTGTCTGTGTTTCCGGGTCCAAAGGAACCCGTATTTCTCTGAGGGTGTTGTAGAAAAGCTTGGCAACCGGTCGCCGGAACGAGATATAAAGCGCGAAGGCTGTGATTCGGCCGTAGTCGTTGCACTTCTGTTATATTCTTTGGGGGAGGCATGTTGATGATTGCTTTCACTTTGTCTGGGTTTGCCTCCACTCCGTGTGGCGTAACCACATAGCCAAGAAATTTTCCTGAAGAAACTCCGAAGGAAATTTCTCGGGGTTGAGGCGTATTCCGTAACGTCTCATGATGTCGAGCCTCCTTTTGTAGGTTGCGTGGCGGAGCGCGCGCCGGTTCTTACTTTTGACGAGGAGGTCGTCGACGTAAGCCTCCATAGTGTTTCCCAAAAGTGGTTTGAAACCCGTATCAAACAGAACTTGAAGTGCCCCTTGGCGTTAATCAATCCAACGGCAAATAACCTTGTAGCAGAATGTCCCTATTCGGTGAATGAAAGCTTGTTTTTTTTTTCGTCTTCGGACGGCATTTTTGGATTGATTGTATCCGAGAACGCATTCCGTGAAACTTAGGATTCCCGTGTCTTGGCGGTGGAATCTACTAACTTATCTATTTGGGGAAGTGGGTAGCAATCCTTCGGGCAAGCTGTATTGAGATCAGTAAAGTCGATACACATTTCTCCCAATTTCCCGTTAGACTTTTTAACTAATACAAACGTTCGAAAGCCCATTCGGGGTAATTCGGACTTTCTCTGATGGAAGCCTGCGTTTAGAAGTTTCTCTACTTCGTCTTTGATAGCCTTGGCTCTTTCGAGGGCGAAAGACCATTTTTTCTGCTTGACCGGCTTAGCCTCGGGCCTGACGACTGAGTTGATGCGTAATGATGCTGGGGTCAAATTCCTGCATAAGTCGGAGAGTCCCATGCGAAATACGTCCGTGTTGTTTGGAGACATTCTTTCAGCATCTCATAATCTACGGGGTCCAAAGGGTGGAGCCGAGGAATAGAACTTTTCCCGTCTTCGCTGATCTCGTCGAGCTGGGATGGTAACCTGTTGGCTCCGCGGGTGAGGCGCTAGTTCTCCGTGTCTCGTTTGATCCCTGAGGTAAAGGGACCTTCACGGGCAAAGGTTTCTTCTTCAGGGAGTCACTGTGAGTCGGCGTGCTGTGTGCTGGTTCGCCTCGTAGTGTTATAAACTCCAGACTTGGTCCTGAATTCATCTCAATGCGGAGTTGAGAACGACGGCCATGAAACTTCACATTCCGGGTCTTCCGAATATTACATTGTATGCGGAAGGTATTTGTACGATCACAAAGGTGACCGTTGCTGTCCTGAGTCGCGGCGTTTCGCCGATAGTGACACGGAGATCGATGGCCCCTAAGGCAACGTGGAGAAGCCCGTTGAATCCCACAGTTCGAGTGGATTGGTCTCAGTTTCGGACTTCCCAGAATTTCCATTTTGGCGAAGCAAATCGTAGAAATTATGATATCCACTCTTGCTCCCCGTATCCGAATTCAAAATTTTACCGCGGTGTATTCATGGAGTTGATGACGCAATGGTCGTTACAAGTGCGTCGGTATTGGAGTTATCAGCTCCATCGAATCGTTGTCGTCCGAGATGATTGTTCCATGCCTTTCGAGTCATTGGGGAATCTCGGTCTGGAAGAGGTAACACTCCCCGTTTCTTCTTCGTTTTCTCCGCGGGAGATTCTTTCGTCAATTTTCTCCGAAGATGAAGTTATCTCTCCGGTAATGTAATCTGATTGGCGTCGGTTCCGGTTGCCTTTCAGGTCCATTCAACGGCTAGGTGGTGGAGGATTAATCTCGTCTTGGGGGTGGTTCCCCTCCGTGGTAAAATCAACGGAGTTTCGCCTCGTCTAATTTTTTCCTTCGAGATGTCGCGGAGTTGCGGCCAATCCCTCGTGAAGTGCCCATGCGATTTCGTGAAGTCGCAGTAATTTTCCCCTTGTTCTTTTCTTTGGAGGAGCTCTGAAGGGGGCGGTCTGGCCACTTGCTCTTTGGTCCTCCAGTATATGCAGGATGTCTTTTCGTGGAGCGGACAGAGGGGTGTATTCTGCGAATCTGGTTGTTGTATATCGGTTTTGGACAACTGGAAGCCTTGCCGTCGCCAGGGGTCTTCCTTTTTCTCTGGGCTTCGTTGTCGGAAATTTCTTTTTTTCCGCGGGTGGTTTTTTCTCCCGCCAGAAGATGTGCTTTGGCCCCGTGCTGATGTGAGGATGTTTCGTCACGGCGTGCTTCCCTTTGATGGTTTCCATTTCACGTTATCAGGCCTATCTTCCGCCGAGGCGCATTCCCGTAGCCTTTTGAGGTGCGTCCTCGCGTCCTTGGGATATTGCGGTGGAACTCGTACGCCAGCTGTTGTTCGGCGAGCCTATCTTCAGGGCCATGACGATAAGGTCCGTTGCTCTTGTATCCCCAGCTTGAATTTGTTCGTCGGTGAATCGTTGATAGTAGCTCATCAAAAGTCACGTTGGGGTTTCTTGTTTGATATTCAGATGGAGTCGGACTTTTTTGGAAAGTGGGTGCTGGAGAAGAATCTTGAGACGATCATCTCGACGAATGATCCCCAGGTCGCAATGCACTCTGGGGGTAGTTGGTTTGAACCATGTCAGAGCTGTCCTTCGAATACGTTGGTAGGACGTTGCGTAAAGCATTTCGTCACATGGATTAGCCCTCATTGCCCGAATACAAGTGGCGAATGTAATGAGTTGGGTCCGAGTACCGTCGTATCGGTTTGATCTTCGTAAAACCTAATAGCCTACGGGGTATGGGGCAGCACTATTTCTTCTGAAAAGGGGGAGAATCGGTTGACTCCCCGTGAAAGGAGCTATTAAAGCACTTCTTAGGCGAGGGGTGGGAGAGAACCGGAATGGTTTCCCGTTGCTGGAGCACGTCGTGCTTCTTGGAGTCTCTTTCTTTTGATCTCCCGGAGCTACACTTCGTCGATCAATGGCTCGTCGTGGCTGTATCGAGCGGAGACCGTCGGTCACGTGAGACTCTCTATGTTGTGGGTCTTGCAGGATGGGTCCGCGCGGAGCGTTGGGGTTGACGTGGCAATCGTGTGTGGGCCGCGCCCCCTTGAACGGGCAGGCTCTCGTCGTAGTGAAGGGTTAACAGGTCGAGTCTGTCAAGCAAGACTCCCTCCTGTTATTTTTCCCTATTTCTCTGTTGGCACCACGGGGTGCTGGATCTCGCCCCGACCCTGGCGGCTTTGGGCTGGCTGCCGATGGCGGCGGTGGTCATGTTTTGTTCTCGTAGTGCCGCCCGCACAGTCTCTTGTATTAACTTGTTGGACAACGATTGTCAAAATTTCGAGTTGTGCAGCTTGGTAAGCGTCCAGAGATTGGGAACGGGTGTGTTTCCTGGAGCTCGGGAAGGTCGGCGCCCTCCGGCGTCGGCATTGGCGGGGAAGGAGTTGAGTAGGAGTCGAAGTGTTGGTGTTCGGCGCGTGCCGCGGGCTGACTGACGAGCGGGTTGACTTCGAGTGTTCACCATGCTGAACGGTGTCTATGAAAATCTTCAGAGTACCGTTGTGCGGTTGCCGTCGTAGTTCCCACGGACGGCGCCAGATGATGCTGATGGGTTTATCCTCACCAGGTTAGGGATGACGGAACGCTTTCGTGATCCCTCTGATCGGATTCGGGTAACGAGAAGTAGTCCGTGTTGAATGAAATAGAGGAATAAGAACTTAGTTAAATAATGTAGTTATGGAGACGATGTTTAACGTGGAAAACCCTCAACGGAGAGTAAAAAACCACGGAGAGGAGCGGGGTCCTCAAAGGTTCACTATGTATGTTTGGTGAATACAAGTATCGTACTCAGTATCTCCTCTCCTCTTTAAGAGGTACAAGTGGGGTTTTTATACAAGAGATTAAGGGGAGTAATTATGGTAGTTAATTAACCGCCGAAATTAACTGTAGCATACACGTGTCTTTATCCAGGGGTGTAAGGGTCATCATGCTTTACGGGTCAGCTGCACGGTGTGCTATCCGTTGATAGGCGCGGCGTCTTTCCCGTTGGTGTCGTAAGTCCATGTTCGGGTAGCCGGATGCCTCGTGGCAGCGACGAGGGATATCTCGTGTGCTTAACGGAGTACAGATCGTTGCTCTCGCGTCTTCCACGGAGGTCATTCCGTTTGGTCCCATATTTGGGCCGTATCAATATGGATTCTCAAAAATTACATTTTTAGTAATACTGCATTCATCCGTTTGTTTTATAATTTCATATTTTTTAAATTAATGAAAATGCTGCTTACTTTCATTTAGTTTGGTTATAACATTTCATGACATGTGACAAAAAATTACTAAAATAATACTTTAATAAACTAAATAAGAAATAGTAAAATGATATCAAGATATTTCTTGAAAATATATTTTGCTTCTTATTTGTCAAATGAACTTACATGTCTGTGAAAATCTGTTTATACAATCAGTAAGAATATATTAAATTAAAATGAATCAACAGAAAGAAATCAAAATAGAGATCTACTTTTTATGATAATAAACCAAAATAGTAAATTATAATCAACAGAAACACTTACTTGTTTTGATCGATGGCGTCGACGATGATAAGTTAGAGAGAATGAAGAGATAATTTTCGGTTAGGATTTTAAAATAACAAGTAAAGAGAAAAGAAAGAAGCAATTGTTGTCTTCGATTTTAAAATTTATGAGTTTAGGGCAATTATAGAAATAAAAAAATAATATTGCAAGAAAAGTTGTAGGGAATCAAGATATCTAACTCCTTCTAAAGAATACGGATTATTTCATTTTCGGGAATATTACATTCATAGGAATGCTGTATTTTTATTGTTTTGGCAAACGAAACGTGAGAATCAAATTTTTACGTATTAAGTTTCTGAAAATCTTGTAAATATTCTACAAACCAAACGCGCCCTAAGACACTTGGAATATATATTTGTATACACAGGTGACATATTAAAACTTGGGTTACGAGCTACTTTTCAAGTATAGGAAATTACGATACAGCCCCTCGACAAATTTATACTCGCATATTGGTCCATGTGTCGAATTTGAGCATCACATTGGATAATCAAGGTACCCATGGTTGCAAATTGCAGTATATTATAGCATTTGCTTCAGCTTTACGACATGTAACGATTAATGAATTGCTCTATCCGTTACCACTTCAAACATCACGCATTAAAACAAATCTAAAGAACCAATACAAATATAGATCTCATTCTGCTTCAACATCACATAGGAAAACAAATCCCAAAATCACATATAAATTAGATCTAATACAACTTTCAGTGTATAGTAGTCAATGCTCGATATCTCTAACAGGCTTCAAGCATGACATAGCTATTTTGGTGAAGGCTTCATCGAAATTTACAAATAGATTTTGATATAATCTAGAATCTGCAACTTTTGATGTAATTTATAATTCTTTATTGATTATAAAAATTTTAGAGTATTAAAACTTTTATTACAAATTTTTTTTTTTTTAAAAAAGTTTGAATTCAATAACTGTAATGCACAGCAAAATTTAATTTTTTTCAAAATTTTAATATATATATATATATATATATATATATATATATATATGGGCAATTTGTGGATATGTGCCCCCCTTTAATGGATTTTTGCGGATATATGCCCCCCTAATTTGATTTGGCGAATCTCTGCCCCTTTAGTTTGTGAAATGATAAAAATACCCCCGTACTTTATTTTGGTAAACGCGCTCTGTTTTCTCTCTCTTCGGCCTACAGTTTTCCGCCAAAAAATTAATTATCTTCTCTAGTTTCTCTCTCCTCGTAGCCCTCCCTTAATAAAATCGTAAAAAATCCAAAAAAAAAAGCCAAAAATTTTTGAAAAAATCACATCTCATTCTGCAGCAAAAATGGGTTATTTTAAATATTTTTGAGGCACCAGACGACGTCTTTTCGCGATTTCGACGGCGTTGAAGTTGCAGCAAATGCTTCAAGTTTGAGGCAAAATGCATATCGAAACGACGATTCCGGAAAGGTAAAAATCGTCACAATCCGACCACCGAGCGCAAAGTTATGGTATTTTAAAAATTGCTATATTTCATAATTTTTTTTTCTTTCACATGTGAAGTCGGATTCATGATCCGTCGGATTCTTGGAAGGCCTGTCGAGCCCTCTTCCAACAGCATTTTTTACGTCTCAATCTGACTCATACCCGTAAAGATATCGTCTCCAAAATTCAAATTGTGCGGTGTTTTCGGGTGTTCTGAGGGTGTTCTGGAGTGTTCTGGAGGTGTTCTCGAATTTTTGGAGTTATTTTGAAATATTATTGTGGTGTTCAGGGGGTGTCCTCGGTCTCAAATTTAACTCATGTAAGCGTTGTCCATAAGAATGTTAAAAATTATCATTTCTATCCTATGAACGCCACCAGAACACCCCTAGAATACCCTAGAACATCCCCAATATACCCCAGAACATACGATTTGGAAGTGTTCTGGGTGTTCTGAGGGTGTTCTGAGTTATTCTTGGGGTGTTCTCGATCTCAAATTTGACTCATGCAAGCGTTGCGCATAAGAATGTTAAAAAATTATCATCTCTATCCTATAAACACCACCAGAACACCCCCAAAATACCCCAGAACACCCCAAACATACGATTTAGAGGTGTTCTGGGGTGTTTTGAGGGGGATGTTCTGGGTCTCAAATTTGACTCATGCAAGAGTTGTCCATAAGGATGTTGATTGAGTCAAATTTGACACTTAGAACACCCCAAGAACATCTCAGAACAACCCAGAACACCCTCAGAACAGCCAAGAACACCTTCAAATCGTATGTTCGGGGTGTTCTGGTGATGTTCTGGGGGTATTCTGGAGGTGTTCATAGAATAGAGATTATAATTTTTCAACATCCTTATGGACAACACTTGCATGAGTCAAATTTGAGACCGAGAACACCCACGAAACAACCTTGAACGCCCAAGAACATCTCCAAATCGTATGTTGGGGGTGTTCTAGGGTATTTTTGGGGTGTTCTGTGGTGTTCATAGGATAGAGATGATAATTTTTTAACATTCTTATGGACAATGCTGGCATGAGTCAAATTTGAGATCGAGAACACCCCCAGAACAACCCAGAACACTCTCAGAATACTCCAGAACACCTCTAAATCGTATATTCTGGGGTGTTCTGGGAATATTCTGAGATGTTCTAAGGGTGTTCTGGGTGTTCTAGTGGCGTTCATAGGAAATAAATGATAATTTTCCAACATCTTTATGGACAACGCTTACATGAGTCAAATTTGAAACCGAGAATATCACCAGAACACCTCAATAATATTTTAAAATAACTCAAAAAATCTGAAAACACCTCCAGCACACTCTAGAATACCCCAGAACACCCTCAGAACACCTCAGAACACCCTCAGAACACCTCAGAACACCCGAGAATACCGCGCACTTCGACTTTCGGAGACGATATCTTTATGGGTATGAGTTAGATTAAGACGTAAAAAATGTTGTTGGAAGAGGGCTCGACAGGCTTTCCAATGGATCCAATGGATCTTGAATCCGACTTCGCATGTGAAAGAAAAAAATTATGAAATAGAGCAAACTTTAAAATGCCATAACTTTGCGCTTGGTAGTCGGATTGGAACGATCATTACCTTTTAGGAATCGTCATTTCGAGATGCATTTTGTCTCAAACTCGAAGCATTTGCTGCAACTTTGACTCTTCGAAATCTCTAAAAAAACATCGTCTGGTGCCACAAAAATATCTTTAAATGTTCGAATATTTTTTTAATATATCTAGTGATGCTCTAAATTTACGGAAATTTTTTTTAAATAACTCATTTTTGCTACCGAATGAGATGTGATTGTTTTGGAATTTTTGGCTTTTGTTTTTTAATTTTTTAAGATTTTATTAAGGGAGGCTGCGAGAGAGAGAAACGAGAGACGATAATTGATTTTTTGGCGGAAAACTAGAGGCAGAAGAGAGAGAAAATAGAGCGCGCTTATTAAAATAAAATACCGGAATATTTTGGTCATTTCACACGCTAAAGGGGTACAGATTCGCCAAATCAAATTAGGAGGGCATATATTCGCAAAAATCCTTTAAGGGGGGGCACATATCCGCAAAATACCATATATATACATATATATGTTATGGTGTGATATTGTAACTTATCAAAGAAGCACGGGGTTTACTTAACAGTTTTGCAAAGCAAGACTTTTTTTTTATAAAGTCGCTTAAAGATATGTATTTACATAAATTTTGAGAATATTGGATGTGTAAGATACGTGTAGTGCATAAAGATTCGGAGCTTACTACAAAGTAGTAAAAAGATTCCAATGAGCTAAGTTTGTATTACAATTTTTTATATGATATTCTATCATGAGAAATGAAAACTAAGTTGGAAGACGGAGAATAATAGAAGAGGTAGAGAAAATGCTACCAAGTAATTCAGTTAATATGAAATTCTTCATTAAAAAAATGAGTGTAAGATGTGAATGTACACAATGTATGAATATATGAAAGTAATTATAAAGTAACGCTGAATGTAATTGATGGAGTCACGATTGGACTAAGTCCATAGGCAAATCAAATAGTGACCCGGCTTTTTTTATTTTGAGGATACAATTACTTATTAGGAGCAAATAATCTAGGATTTAGGGCGGCGGATTCACAAATGTATATATATCTAAAATCTAATCCTAGAAAGGAGAATTTTGTACTCGGTTATCTCACCTTTAGCATAGTAATAAAGAGCGTTCTCCCTCTCCGTTGACGTAGACATCTTCGCCGAACCACGTAAATTCTGTATGTTTGTGATTGCTTTCCGTTCATCTTTACGATGTCGTAGTCTTATTCCTAAATCTAACAAACCCCGAACCATCATTTGGCGTCGTCTGTGAGGAAGAAGATATTGAAGCGATGGCCGAACGGAGACGTGTAACACAAAACGGCTTGGCAAAGAATGGCGTTCCGGCCAGTGATGGTGGAGCAGAACCTCAGAGCCTGGACAGAGCTACCCGTGGTCGCAATTGCAACCACGATGATGATCCTCAAGAACAAACAGCCAGTTCTAACGGGTCGACTGAAGCGCGACAGGCACTGGCACCCATCATCAGGAAAGATCTCGATAATTTTCACAGTGAGATCTGAGCGATGCTTACTGCAGCCCTGACTAATTTGACTACACCACGATCGGAGTAACAGACAGACAGCAAAAATCGCTGCAATATAAGGGACAGGATGGAGCCCATCGGGGCTCGTCTCTCCCAAGGCAAAGCGCGGAGCGTGGAGGCCAAAGCGCTGGAGCACAATAGGAGCAAGGAGCAGGAAGGTCACCTTCCCAAAGTCATGCATCCGGTAGACAAGAAGCCCCGGCCGCAACAGCAAGGAATCCGGAAGATGAAACGCAAATCAACATGCCTCCTGCTAAAGGAGGGAGAACCTTGATTGTTCGCCCCTACCGATTTACATTGGGGTCGAGCGTTCACCCCTTACCGATAGGAATACTGTATTTCTATAGTTTTGGCGAATAAAACGTGAGAATCAAATTTTTACGTATTAAGTTTCTGAAAATCTTGTAAATATTCTATGAACCAAACACGCCCTAATTGGAATATTTATTTGCATCAATATACATAGGTGATGTATTAAATCTTGGGGTTACGAAACGATATTCGTGCTACTTTTCAAGTATAGGAAATTACCATACAGCCCCTCAGCAAATTTATACTCGCATATTGGTCCATGTGTCGAATTTGAGCATCACATTGGATAATCAAGGTACCCATGGTTGCAAATTGCAGTATATTATAGCATTTGCTTCAGCTTTACGACATGTAACGATTAATGAATTGCTCTATCCGTTACCACTTCAAACATCACGCATTAAAACAAATCTAAAGAACCAATACAAATATAGATCTCATTCTGCTTCAACATCACATAGGAAAACAAATCCCAAAATCACATATAAATTAGATCTAATACAACTTTCAGTGTATAGTAGTCAATGCTCGATATCTCTAACAGGCTTCAAGCATGACATAGCTATAGCTATTTTTGTGAAGGCTTCAACATCGAAATTTAATAATAGATTTTGATATAATCTAGAAACTGCAACTTTTGATATAATTTATAATTTTTTACTAATTACAAAAATTTTAGAGTATTAAAATTTTTATTACAAAACTATTTTTTTTGTAAATAAAAAAACTGAATTTAATAACTGTAATGCACAGCAAAATTTAATTTTTTTTTCAAAATATTTAATATATATATATATGTTATGGAGTGATATTGTAACTTATCAAAGAAGCACGGGATTTATTTGACAGTCTTGCAAAGCAAGATTTTTCTTACAAAGTTGCTTAAAGATATGTATTTACATAAATTTTGAGAATATTGGATGTGTAAGATACGTGTAGTGCATAAAGATTCGGAAGCTTACTACAAAGTAGTAAAAAGAAACTTCCAATGAGCTAAGTTTGTATAACAATTTTTTATTGATTATTCTATCATGACAAATGAAAGCTAAGTTGGAAGATGAACAATATTAGAAGAGGTAAAGAAAAATACTACCTAGTAAACTCAGTTAATATGAAATCTTCATTAAAAAAAAATGAGTGTAAGATGTGAATGCACACAATTTAAGAATATGAAAGTAATTATAAAGAACGCTGAATGTAAAATTACAAAAAGTGCTTAATTATTTGGAAAACTTACATATAAATCTATGCCTTATTTTTTCTTACAAATAACTATTCGTTTGCAACCCATTACTTTTCACATCCAAAATTAGCTAGTTAGAAGTATTCTTTTAAACAATTTCGAACACAAAAATTATAATTTGCATCAAAATTTGTTATTTTCACTTTACAATTTTTCTAAAAATACTTCTAAATAAGTATATTTAAGCTCCAAATCTTAGCAGTTTAACAATTAATTTTTAAACCCGCTAAGATTTTGGAGTATCAAAAACCTATTTAGAAATATTTGTTTTTAAAAAAAAAACATTTGAATATAAAATTTGAAAATCACATTACAGTCTATTTTTTCTATATTAAATTTTTCTCCAAAAAATACTTTTACAAAAGTAAAAATACCTCTGTTATAAATTTTGAGCTAGTGGCTGATTCCTATGTATTTTGAATTTAAGAATGGTTTTGTAAATAATTTTGAAATCAAGTACTGATATGCAATTTCTCTAATTAATAACATTTTATCATTTACCGATTATTATAAAAAAAATTATTTTTTATAGTAGTATTATTTCAGAACCTAACATGTGCATTTCATGGATTATATATTTACCCAAAATATACTAGTACCCTGGACTCACCCAAAAATTCTCCAATATACATGATTAAATTTTTTTTATAAGTTTGGGAGTACCTTTTGAAAAAACATTCAATACTAAAGTTGCAGATTTTGCTTATATTTATAATATTTATATTAAAATTTTTTCTAAAATAAAATTTTAAATAGACATTTTGAGATTTTAAAATATAATGGATTGGAAGCGCATTTTAAATATAGTTTTGAAATTTATTAAAATTTGGAGTTCAAAAAAATTATTTAAAAATAAATTTGAAAAAGTTTTAACATAATTATAGGTCTATTTAAAATTTATTATGTCTATGCTAATTTTTTTTAAATACTCTCATAAATTTCTTTTTTAAAGTGATAAATATATATCGGGCTAGCAATGCACATATTTGCCGTCTTGCGTTTCTAGAAGTAAATGCCCCCGCCTCTCACTCTTATATATAGTCACATGACTAGCAACCAGTGGCGTAGTCAGAATTTTCAACTAGGGGGGAGCAAAAAATGTCCACGAAAAATATGGATGATAACTAAATTATTAAAATAAAACAAATCAACAAAATATAATAAGCATTTAGCAAAGATAATCATTTTTCGTGGAGCAGCCGGTGCAGATTTTAGACTGGAAGGATAAGGTTTTGTGGAACAAGGTGATACCGTTGGTGAATATTTTGTGACGTAATCAGCGGTTCGAGGAAGCCACCTGGGAACCCGAGGCTGATGTGCGTGACCGAGTTAATGCTTTTGTAGTCATTGGTTCTTATATGGCTTTAGGCATGTGTGTGGGTGTTTGAAAAATTTTTCTAAGTCCTAGACATGCATGATTGTGTATGTGTGTATTATATTTTCCTTGAACTTGCATGTGCATGTGAGGCTTGCTATTGCTTGGGGATGCATGTGTGGTCGCACCGGGGACGAGCTGGCCTAGTGGGAGTCTCGTTGGCGCGAGTGTGCGATCCGTAGCGAATCGGCCGAGTGTTAGTGCTGAATTTGTTTATGCAGATTTCAGGACTTTCGGTCGACCGATCGGAGCAAGTAAGAGTAGGTAGGGAGTGTTTTTAGTGTTGTTTAGGGTTTTATTTTCATTCTACCCGAGTGTAAAGGTTGCTGGAGCCCTAGGTAAGTCCCCCTAGGTGATTATCTCATTTGCTTTGATTTTATTTGATTTAAACTTGATTTTCACACTCTCCTGGTATTACTCTACGCGTAGATAGCCTCGATTTTCGGTTTCGCGGTGATTTTCGGTTGTGAGCCCGTGGGAAGCTTAGTTTCGAGGTGAGCGGTTAAACACCATGTGTGTGTTGGTATGCATGAGATTGTGTTTAATGGTATGTTTGGGGCGTGTTTACATGATTTTGATGAAAATGTGTAACCGGGTCAAGAACCCTAGTTGATGTTGATATTGTGATATAAAATCATGTGACATGCTATATGATACTATTGTGATGCTAAATGTATTAGCTTGAGTAGTAGATCATGTTGTGTACAATTATGTTTAGTTCAAAAATTATGGACTATGTATGATTTTGCTCAATAACTATGTTATCTATATTTATGTGGCGTTATGTGAGCATGTATACGATGTGTCGAGTAAAAAAGCTCTAGAGACACTCGTATTGGTTGTGCCTTAATAAAATGAGAGTACTCTGTGTAGTTCGGGATCTCCGATCGAGTATCGAATGAGTCCACCCGATGTAATGATTCTGGGGGAAAAAATATGTCGGGGGCGGGGGGTTCCGGCTAGAGTACTTAAGCCGGTGAGTTTGCCTCTACGGAGGACGGTGGGCGTAGTACCTTGCGGATCAGCCGTTGGCCAGGCGATTGCTACGTTGTGCGAGGCTCGGTTGCACAAGGCGTAAAAGTCCGAGTAGCCCCCATTTTTGCGCTGTGGGATCGCCCTACCGTGAGTGTTGTATCATGACGGAAAACCCGACGACAGCGGGCGAAAGCCTCGGTATGAGTGTAGGCGTCCGGAACTGCTTTAGCTTGGGTTGGGTTAGGTGCCTTGGCTAGAGAGTTCGTGTCGGACCTACCTTACCTAAATGAACAATGTTGACTAACTACGATGGGTTAGTGAAATCACGCTGACTTAACAAAGAGAATACATAATTGGTTGGTCGGGTGATTATTACTGCTACGAGCTAAAGTATGCTTATTGTGTTATTGCATATGAAATGATTATACTTGTCGTTGTATATGATGATGCTATTCGTTATGTTTATGTTTTGTGTGCGGTGTCTGAGCTATACTTGGAAACACACTAAAGCATAAATCGTATACACATAAGATACTATGATAATTCTCAAGTCTAAGGATCAAGGCATAACTATCACACTGAATAATTACCATTGACAGACTCCTTTGGTATTTTTAGAGCAAGTTAGTTAAGTGAACTCATTCATCCAATGAGCACCTACACACTTGCTTCAGTGTCGACTACACGCGTAATAATGAGATCACTACTCTCATCGTATGGGCAAATAAGCTGTGTATTAGTCTTTCCGGTGACATTGAGCACCCTACTTAATGCACCTATGATTAAGAACATTCTAAACTTAGATTTGTAAGACATCAGTGTTGACGGCCTTCCTCCGGGGAGGGAAAGGGTTGGAGTCGCCACCTAGATATTTTGCGGAAATCTAGGAAACCGAGATAAGGCACATAAGAGATTCGTCAAGCTCGTTCGTCGTTTACGTGTGGGGAAGTCGGAACACCCCCACAGCGCCCCTCAAAGAAGGTACTCTATAGGTGATTAGAATAATTTTGGGTTTACATTTATCACATATTTATTATTATTATATATGCATATTTAATTATTTACCTAATATAAAGGAGAGAGATCGATATTCCACCTCTCTCTAACTCTTATTAGGTAGACACGTCCAAATATCGAATATATATATCTGTCGGGATAATATCCATCATCTCGTTTCTATATATCCTTTATTTGAATAGGATTTGATTTTTATAAAATCTGCCTAATGTATAAAAAAGTAGGAGAGTAATATCCATCACTTCCTAGTGCGATTATTCATATTTATTTACCCCAGTTACTCAGATTAGGATTCATCCGGTTCCTAACCTGCGTATCTAGAGAAAATCAAATCTCTATTATTTATATGCATATATTTAATATGTATTTACGGTATCATGATATTTACATCTATATTATATGTATACAAAAATATATACGCTGCTATAAATGAAATAAATAAAATCGAGTTAATATTATTTTATTTTTGGAGGCTCAGCGCCGTATCGTTTCCTCTTCATCGCCCTTTATTATAATGGTAGAAATATCCATCTCCCCCGTAATAATATGTTATATATTCGTGTATTAGTTATTAATAGGGAAGAAATATCCATCTCTTCCCCGTATTTTGGTTATCCGAGTTATTTGCTTTATTTATATAAAATAATATTCGTGTCGTATTTTATAATATTTACACGAGATTGGGGAGTCAGCAATATCCATCGCTTTATCCCCTAATTCTTTTATTGTTATTATATGTTAATTTCGAGAGAGATATCCATCTCCTTCGAATGTTGATTTTTAACGAAGTATATATACATGTTATATAAATATATATGGCATGTAATTTTTTATATGAATTTTTATGTTAAAATTTATTTATTATTCAATAAAAATAATAATAATAAATAAATAAAAAGTAAGTCGGGGCTAAAGTTCCAAAAAAAAAAAAAAAAAAAAAAAAAACTGTAGCAGAGAGAGACGAGCAGGCCGATTTTTCGGCCTGCATCCGTCGGACGACGATCGGACGGTCTTGTACCGATCGTCGTCTTCGTTTTGCTCGCAGCCGCGCGCTCGCGCGCGCGGCTGCACTTTGCCGTCGCCGACCGATTGCCGCCGTTCGCGCCCCAAAGGTCACCTCTAGGGTAATCGACCCTCCTTGAGTTCATTTGGTGACGTAAAAATATATTTTACGACTGTATTATACGCGTTATTTTGAGGGTGCAAGTTTCGGTGTTAAAACAATATTTTCGTTCTCGGCCACCACGACTCGTCGGCGACCGTTTCGTTCGTTCGTATATGTTCTTGTACGTCCATAGAGCTTACCTGGCCATTTAATGGCAGGGATATTTTGCGTTCGTTCGAGTTATGTGTAGATTAGGATTTTTGGTTATTTTCGCCGGCCCGCTCGGTGACGCCGGTGGCGAAGACGATTACGACCGGTTAACTGAGTTATTAAATATACAAAGAGTATACTGTAAGAGTCAGAGAGTTTTGGACGAGTAATACTCGGTTGTAGTGCGTTTGGCCAAAAGAGTTGGGGCGGCGGGCTCCGGCGACGGCTCCCGGCGTGGAGAGGAGGGATGTTGAGTGAGCTGGAGAAAGAATGTGAGAGCTTGGCTGCAGGTCTTGGGTGGTTCTCTCTCTAGCTCGGCCTCTCTCTTTTCTCTAGCTCCCTTTCCCTCTCTAGCTCACTTTCTCTCTCTAAATTTTCTCTCTCTCTCTCTCTAAGCTCTCTCCCTTAGCTTTCCTGGGATTCTTGCCCCCTCTCTTGGCTGCCCAGAAATGAAGAACTTGGGTGTTTATATAGAGGTCTTGGGGGTAGTTTTGTCATTCATGTTGGTTTTAGGGTTAGGGGGGTTTTTTTTTGGGGGCATGTGAGAGAGGAGAGAGAGAGGTCGGTGGGATGGGGGTGGCTGCTGTGCAGCCACCCCATATCAACAGCAGCCACCCCATATCATTATATACATATATTTTTTTATATTTTTTTTTCTTAATATTTCATATTTATATGTGCATGTATATATATAGGTGTGTATATGCACTTTGGTGTTTTATATTATATTTATGTATACATATTATATATTGTGAGAGTGTAGATGTATAAACATGTGTTATATAAGTTTATATGTTATATGCATTCACTGCATGTGAATGGTGAATCATATCATAGTAAGATAGCATGTAGTCATACTTAGTGCAATAGAGCGCTTTATATGTCACGACCACTCTCTAATCCGCGTGTGTAATAGTCTATAACGCGTACCGTAAGTGAACCTAAATAGTGTATAGTGAGCGATGATGCAGATATTTATGAGGTTGATCGATGTGAGGTAGTGTGATCCTATTACGATGTAATAACTCACAGTAATTATATAAGAGTGATGATAGGTTGAAGTGTATATTCATCATCGTGCACTGCTCGCTCGCTTAGTAAGAATCAGTACTTGGTGGATATGGTGCCATGTGCCCGATAGTACGTGTTCGTAGTGTTGTACGGAAGTGTGATCGGATATATGAGATGTAGTGCGAATATGTGTTGTATGTGTCGAGAATTAATATCACTCGATATATCATGTCACAGAATCGATAAGCATTACCGTATTTCATCAAATCTGCATTCGAGGCTAGCTAGTCTTGCGTAAAGTTACCTCGGGTCGAACATGGAACTAAAAATGGAGTGTCTGGAATCAGGTCTCTCATTATCAGTAGATCAGACTTAATCTTGTCGATTCTCATAATCTGTACATTACAGCCTTCAATCTATCAGGGTCTCATATCAACATATCTTTCTAATAAAGACCTCATTAAACAAATGAACAACTCTCTTCCAGACGTTCTCGTCGACGACCCAGACCTAGTGACTCTGGCATTCATCGGAGTTGCCGGTCGACCGGTGTCGAGTACGTGTTGTTGATATTTCCAATTCCATATTTTATGTGAGACACTTCACTGTGTGTTGATGTTTGTAGTGCATGTGCTCTGAATAGACGTATTTCGTTATCTGATGTCATTAGCTATGAACTCGAGGCATACCGACGTGATGTGTCACACGGTTAAGGATTCAGTGTTGACCCCAGTGCAATCTTCACAAACTCAGAGACACGTGAGAGTGCTTGGTGGTGTGCGAGTCGGAGTTTGATTGCTTGATTTTTGGATGGTTTGTGCTGTGTAGAGCAGTTTCGATCGACCGATCTGTATTTCATGTCGACCGATAGTTGCGTGCAGCCCGTGGTTAAGTTCGGATCTTGTGTTCGTTTGGCTCACCCCTTCGTCACTTCTCTTCTTTCCCCGCACCTGGAGCTCCCAGCTGACCTAGGTGAGCTACCCTTCACCATCTCCCTTGATTCTTGGGTTCTTGGTCATCCCATCTCCCTCTCCCTCACTCTCTTAGCTTGTTCTTGACCTAGCTTCTCTCCCGGGTGCGTGTGGTTGGCGTTGAGCTTGCGTCTTATGTTATTTTCAGCCGAGCCCTCGAGGTAAGTGGTTTACACCTCTTGCTTGGTTGTGTTTGTGGTTGTGATGAATGCTATTGAGATGATTTATGTGATTCAAGCATGATTAAGTGACATGTTGATTTTGTGAGTGGAAACCCTAGATTTTGTGATATGCGTTTTATGAGTATGTTGTGATGCTAGCATGATGGTGATGTGTTTATTGCAACTTGCTAGTATGTTTTGGTGCCTCTAATCTTGTTGGTGGTGATTATGTGACTTGGACATCGTATGTGAACACTTAATTAATTCATGGTAATATGTTGGATATGTGTTGGAATGAAAATTTGTGAATGCGTGGAAACCGTTGTATGTCTATCACTAGTACTTATGTCATTGGTGTGCCCAATAAGTGTATTATTGTGATTAGAGACCTCGACAACGTGAGCACTAATGAGATTTGATAAAGAGAAAATATTTTTGGTGGGGCTCTTTCGTTGGACTGCATCTCCTAGGTTCGCTCTCCCATGTAAGTCGAGTGGATATCGACCGGGATCGAAATGGGACGATGTGGGCGCCGGAGTCCCAGATTTGTTGTCTCGAGAAAAGACCGGTGGGCGTAGTTAAGGCCAACTCAAGGCCAGGGTGGTGGCTACGAGACCAGGCGAGATTTGAATCGGAAATTCTGGTATATCAAGTAACTCCCTTAAGGCCAAAAGGGATCGTCCCCGCTGTAGGGTATTGGGGGACGCGACGTGCACCATGTTTGACCCAGATCCTTGGTGCTGTGGTACCTAAAGAGTGTGTTGCGTTGCAAATATGAAAGGACTAACAGGTGATTAGTCGAGCAAACGCTAACATAAGAAAGTAAAGCATAATTGGTTTGGTTTTGGGAATTCATTTTATTACATGCTATTGGGTGATTATGATGATGCTTTACTTGTTGCATATTGTCATGTGCTATGATTCGGTTACGTTGGTGAGGTGCCACGATCATAGAGATGTAAGGAGGCTAAAATAGCATCCTTACAAGATGACCCTATTTCTATAGATGACTTCTTCACTTTGGAGCTTTTTTATCACAAGCCTGACGGATTTCCACATAATGCTTAAAGTGGGCACGTGCCTTCTTGATTTCTGCCGCAATTCCTCCATTATCCAATGGATGTATTGTGTCTTCTATACCCTTCATTATGTCGTCAACTTCTTTTATTGTATCCAGCAACTTGAAACTTTCCTTCTTCGCTATTGGAAAACCTCTATTTATATATTGACATTCCTCTTTGTACCAAGCTAGTTCCCCTTTCATCTTTTCAATCCTCTTTCGTATTCTTGTTGGATCCTCGGCTTCTTGTACTCTAGGTAGGCGTTGTCTTTGCGAAGTTTTTCATTCTCAGCTGCTAACTTGTTGAACTTATTTCTTTCTTCTTCGATGATTTGCTGCTGCCGTGCGCACTCATCCTTGTGAAATGCTATCTCCTTATTTTTTTTCCTCAGTTCTTCTCTGCAGGTCAATTCTCACTTCCGTCTCTCCTCTTCCTTTGGATCTCTTTGTTCTTCGAGCTCCTTTTTATCATATTTATGTAGCTGATTCATTTGTTTAAGATGATCTAGTTCTGCTGTCAGGAGATTAACATGTTCTTAGATGCTGGCCCTTTTACTTTCTAAATCTTCGAACTCTTCTTTATAGCTTGTTCTTTTTTCTTGTATCACTTCTTCCACCAATTGATCGACATTCAGCTTCCTTTTGAGAGTTCTTGATTGCTTATCTGCCAGAATTGCTATTGCTGCTTGTTCCCGAGCTTTGATATACATAAGACTTGGTTCTTCCCAGCTTCTAGTTCCTTTGTTTGAGTCCACTAGCAGATAATCGGGACGCTCCCAGCTCTTCTTCATCAGATTAGCATCCTTATGTAGCTTCCTGTTCTGATCTTACTTTGTCCAGATTTCAAATTTTATATCTCCGAGCCCTTCGTATTTAAATTGCTCCTGTTTGTATTGAAATTGTCTTAGAACTATAGCCGAAGTATAGCTAACACATGTCCGTGGGCCAAATAATGGGACCCAAGTATAAGGAGAACATCTTATTAGGACTTTTGAAGGTCTGTGCCCCAGCATGAACTGCCCGAACCACCTTGGCAGAGTCAAATTTCGAAAATATTCCTTCCACTCTTCGATGCTTCTGTCTCCTTTACTGTCATAATGTCTTGTATAGGTGCCTTGATACGTAAATAAGGGTTGTGCATGAAGGACTCAATAAAATGGTAGTAAGCACAAAGCTGTAGTAATGGTGCACAACAATTGAAGCCTCCTTTCTTGTTCCTGGTTACTTTGTTCAGTGTAGCTATGGTCTATGCCAAGATGCTTGGAACTAGATTTACTTGGCGATGGAACATGGAAAAAAAACATATAATGTAGCTCACTATCGATAGTATTCGCCTTCTTTGGAAAAATAATCAGACCGTACATCGCTAATACAAAAGTCCATGTCCTGTATTCTGTTGCTCCATCTTTTGCCATAAGATCATCCCTGAGTGCAGTCAACGTCTCTACCCGAATACTAGCATCTTGCTGTATAAATGGAGATACTGCGGAAAATGGCTTACCCACAAGCCTGGCAAGCTGTCTTGGTGGTTTTTCTTCAGCATTAGGAAAATGAATAGCTTGAGATTTCGCAACTGTGCTGCTCAAAAGGATACTGTATTCCTCAATAGTAGGGCAAAAATCAGCTTCGTTCAATATAAAACACCTCCTGCGATAGTCCAAGAACCATGCAAATGCCTTGATGAAATTCCAGTTAACTTCGAAAACTGTGAGGTCCCTAGGTAATTTACACAATTACTCATATGTGATTATGATGATGCTTTGCAAAGACTTTGCCAAGGTGTTGCATATGCATTGTCCAATCCTGGCTAAACACAATAATATCATCCAAATACACAATAACAAAGTCATCAATAAACTGTGAGGTCCCTAGGTTCGATTAGTTAGGGAGCTGAACCATGATTATACGGCAAGAACTCTTTCTTTATTTTTTCCATGCTAAACCGCTTTAGCATTTTATCGATATAATTCGATTGGAATAATCCTATTATCCTCTTAAATATATTTCTATAGATCTTAATCCCTAGGACGTAGGAAGCTTCTCCTAAATCCTTCATGGAGAACTGATGTGATAACCAAACTTTTATTGATTGCATCATTGGAACATCATTTTCAATAAGCAGTATGTCATCTACATACAATACTAAGAATGTAATAGCACTCTCACTAACCTTCTTGTATACACATGGTTCATCCTCATTTTTGATAAAGTCAAACGATTTGACTGTCTCACAAAACGGATGTTCCACCTTCGAGAAGCTTGCTTAAGTCCATAAATGGATCTCTTCAACTTGCATACCTTGCTTTCTCTCCCACTAGAGATAAAGCTCTCGGATTGTGTCATGTACATATCCTCTTCAATGGTTTCCATTCAGGGAATGTCGTCTTTACGTCCATTTGCCATATCTCATAGTCATGGTATGCAGCTATCGCAAGTAATATCTGAATGGGTTTGAGCATCGCTACTGGTGAGAAGGCCTCGTCATAATCGACCCCTTACTTCTGTCTGAAGCTTTAGCCACCAGTCTAGCTTTGTAGGTATCTACATTGCCGTCTACTCCGATCTTTTTCTTGAAGACCCATTTGTACCCAATGGGTCTTACTCCCTCAGGTGCATCCACTAAGTCCCAAATCTTATTGGTACTTATAGAATCCATTTCGAAAATCATGGCTTTTAGCCACTTGCCACTGTCACTACTTTGCATAGCTTCTGTGTAGGAGTTTGGCTCGTTATCCACCATAACTTGCACTTTTTGGTTTTCATCAGCTATCTAAACCAATCTCTCAGGCTGCTTTCGCTTCCTGAAAGATCTCCTTACAATTTGTGGCATGTCTGGTTGCACTTCTATTTCAGGTAAAGAAAGATGATCAATTTTACTTTCCCGCCCTTGAGTTTTCTCACGTACTGCCTCATTTCCACAACAACCATCTAGTAGAAATTCCTTTTCAAGGAATACTGCATTTATGGCAACAAACACCTTTTGTTCTTGTGGATGCCAAAAATAGTATCCAATACCCTCTTTTGGATAGCCAATGAAATAACGTTTTTCCGATCTTATTTCCAGCTTATTAGGATACTGGTTCTTAACATAAGCAGGGCAACCCCAGATCTTAACAAATTTAAGACCAGGTTTCTTCCCTCTCCATATCTCATATGAGATCGTATCCACGGATTTGCAGTGAACCCGATTTAGCACGTGCATCACAGTTTCTAGAGTATAGCCCGAGAAAATAACTGGAAGTGTAGTGTGATTCATCATAGAACGAACCTTGTCTAATAATGTTATGTTTCTCCACTCAGACACTCCATTCAATTGGGGTGTATAAGGGGGAGTTTACTGTGAGAGAATCCCATTCATCTTGAGATATTCGGTAAAGTCAGTACTTAAGAATTCTCCTCCACGATCTAATCGTAGTGTTTTAATACTCTTTCCAGTTTGCTTCTCTACTTCATTCTTATATTCCTTGAATTTCTTAAAAGATTCAGATTTATACTTGATTAAGTACACATATCAAAATCTAGAGAGATCATATGTGAATGTAATGAAATAAGAGTAGCCACCTTTAGTATTCGTAGTCATGGGTCCACATACATCAAATTTGTATTGGAATTGATTGTAAATTATTTTGGTGTGTTTTGGGCTTGATTTGGGTCCATTTGGGGTTGGACCCGGCTGACCGAGCCATGTGGCTCGGCCCAGCCGAGCCCAATCGGACTCAGACGAGCCATTGGCTCGCCTAAGTCCCAGCACCCCTCACTCTCTCGTCTGCTCTCTCTCCCTCGTCCGACAACCTCTTCCCCGATCTCTCTCGTCTCTCTCTCGCGACGCGCTCGCCGCCACTCCGTCCACCGTCGGCGCGCGTCGCCGCGCCTCAACTCACCCCTCCTCTGGCTCGTCATCTCTCCCTGGTGTGCTCTCGCTCTCGGCCGCAAAGCCCTTCTTCCGGCTGCCGTCGATTCCAGCACCGCCGTGGCTCGTCGTCGCCGTCAGTGACCTCTTTATGACTCCTCGACGACGCTAGAGCCGCTATGAAGCCTCTCGGTCACCGATTAGACGCCGCCGCGCCAGATTCCTCTCCTCCGGCCTCTGTTCTGTTGAAGGCCGCGCCGCTGCCGCCTGCTGCTGTTGCTCCGGCCGATGTCACCTGAGGTCGCCGTCGCCTCCTCCGACGTCTGATTGCTCCGACCGCCGCCGCCGCCTCTATAGCCGCCGTCGACTATCTCCGGCAAACTTGATTACTTCGTCGCTTCGCCTCGGCTTTGTGAACGTGTTGGTAGAGTTATTTTCAGTTGAGCTTAAGGGAGACTCTACAACTCAAGCGAATGCGCTACCCGGAGTCTCGTCCGAGTAAATGCGCGACGTAGGAATGAACCCGCAGCTATTCACTGTGGGTTCTGTGATTTAATTATGTGGTGCTGATATATATTATATATTATATATATATTATATAGTATATATATATATACTTATTATATATATATATATAATGTGTATGCTAGCACGTGTTGATATGTTAACTTATTTATGCGAGTACTATAGTATGTGGTTGAACCAACGACTTAGTGAAATTGATATATGGTTTTGATGACTTGTTCGGACGAGAACCTTTGCATGTGGTTGGACTATTACTTTAGTAGTAGTGACATTCGGCTTTATTATGACTTGTTAGGACATCTAGGTAGATGTGATATCTTTTGACCTCTTGGCATGACACGCATGTTATGTATATCCTGTTGTCGACTTTCTATGGTTCGAGTGAGTATTAGGGTTGACTGCCAGGTAATTGCATAGGAAAGTTTATATTGTGACATGTTGAGCGTGTTTGGACTGTTTAGTGATGTTGAGCGCCGCCTGCGCTCTAGTTATACCTGTAGGGTCGTTGACTCGGTTGCTACCTAGAAGAGTATTTCAGCATGACTGCTGAATTAATACTCTTCATAAAATATGTTTGTGTGTTTCATATCCGTTGTATGCTTGTCTCTGCCCATTGTCGTGTGTGTGCGCCGCCTACGCTCGTTGTGTTGTGGCAGAGGTGCGCTATGACTTTTGACTTGTGTTGTCCGCGTGACTGACCTAGTTAGATGGTATGCGAGCCGACTGCTCTAGCGATACAGTTAATAGAGCGGATTGTTGTACTGCGCATCGTTCCCTCGTGTGTTCTTTCACTTTCCCATGTTGTTCGGAGTTGCCGACTAGGGATAGGCGTGAGTTTTACAAGTTAAAGGGAGCACGCTTGATCTTTGTTTTGATGCCTTTGGTATGTACCCGTAAGAGGGTTTTACCTTTCGGTTGTTTAAAAAGCTTGTGAGGTAAAGCATATGGATTGTGATTGATTATGTGATTTCTAGCATGTATGATGTTATGAGATTTATGTGGGGTGGTTGACCCTATAATATGTGATATATGATTTGTGAGCATGCTTAGATGGTTAGCATGATGTTTATTGAGAATGATACATGCTAGTTCGTTGTGGTGCCTATTACGATGCCATTAGATGTTAATGGCTTGGGCAGTTTTGGAAATACTCTATCTTCATTTTATGTGATGATATCAGGATTTGGAAATATGTTTTTAGAGTGGAAACCGTTGTATGTCTTATACTTGCTTGTGATTTGAGATATCGACAACGTGAGCGCTAATGAGATTTGAAAAGTGAATATGTTTCTGTTGTGGGGCTCTTTCGTTGGACTGCATCGCCTAGGTTCGCTCTCCCGCGAGTCGAGGGGATATTGACTGGGATCGAAATGGAACAATGTGGGCGCCGGAGTCCCAGATTTGTTGTCTTGAGAGAAGAGAGATCGGTGGGCGTAGTTAAGGCCAGCCCGAGGCCAGGGTGGCGGCTACGAGACAAGGCGAGGCTTGAATCAAAAATTCCGGAAAGGCCGGTTGAGCAAGTAACTCCCTTAAGGCCAAAAGGGATCGCCCCCGCTGTAGGGTACTGGGGGATGCGACGTGCACCGTGTTTGACCCAGATCCTTGGTGCTGCGGTACCTAAAGGGTTGTGTTGCGTTATAAAACATGAGAGGACTAACTGGTTTGGTAGTTTAGTCCACGCTGACTTAAAAAAGATAAAGCATAACCGGATTGGATTTTGGGTGATCGATTACCTTATGCTTTTATGATGTGTTGATGTTTATTATATGCCAAGTATGTTTCTTGGTTGTTGTTGATGACTCGTTTGTTATATAGTAGCCGGTAGTTTATAGTTGTTAACCTTGCTACTTGATTTGTGGATATATTTTGTTAGTTATGCTTTATCCCTTATGATTGGTTTTATTCGGATTTCGCAAGCATATGATGTATGCGTTGAGGAATGTTGGCATGTAAGTTATGCTTGAGTGCAGACTTGTATTTGCATGCAATATATGCCTGGGTGTGCTGTATTTATGTATGCTTACGAGTTGGAATTACACGTGTGCTTGCTTTTGTGTTGTTTGTTTGGTGTGTGACTGTAGCCCTGGCCGTTGCCTTGTGGGCTTGCCGGGGTGGGTCACTCACTGAGTATATTTTATATACACATGGTGCTACTTTCCCTGCAGGTTGTTGCAAGGACCGCTGACGATCGTAAAGCCAGTTTCGGAGTTCAGAAGTTGGGGAACAAAATGTAATTTGTATGTTAAGTTTTTCTGCTGTGTATTTAAATAATTTGAAGTTTATGTATTGTATTTCGGAAGTACTAGCTCATAACACCCGTACCATTTTTATATTTACACCTAAATTCCTGACCTCCAAACACGGGGCGCCACACTCATTGGAGGGACGCTGTGGGGGTGTTCCGTCTTCCCCACACGTAAACGACGAACGAGCCTAAAAATCTTAAAGTGCCTTATCCCGATTTTCTAGATTTCCATAAATATCTAGATGGCGACTCCAATCCTTTCTCCTCACCAGAGGAAGATCATCAACAGATGGCGACTCCGCTGGAGAAACGTCAGGCTCATTTTAAGTGATTAAAGTCATTTTAGATTTGTATTTAACACATATAAATACATGTTTAGTTATTTTAATAATTATGTCTTTGTATATATTAATGATATAACCCCGTTCTGGGCCACCACGTGTCATGATGCTAATGTGCCTTGAGTAGGAAGATGGGTCGGACCCCAAGTAAAGACCCATGACATAAACAAGTATCTACCCGAGATAGACATCGAGGCCTTTTACTGGAACACATACCGACAACGGTCAGCTCCCGACATACACCTCGGTAGCGGCCTTGCCCGAGGTCGACAGCAGCAGATTACGAGAAGTCGGACTGCACGCGTGAGGAAGTCTTTACGAGAAATCTAACCGACGCACTCTTTATGACTCCTAATAAAGGCTCATTAAGGTAGGTAGTTAATGAGTCGCGGTTATTAGGCTATTAAATGAGGAAGCTCAGGGCCGTCCGGGCCTAGGGAATGTCCTCCATAGTAGCTATAAAAGGCAAGGAGCAACTCTGAAAAAGGGGTTGGCTGATAAGCATACTGACGTTCTATACTGTAAAAGAGAGAAGAGAGTTGAGTGAAAGCTGTATTTTTCCTTTGATTCTTAGTAAAACCCTTGATTCGTTGGCATTACGTGACAGCCCGTGGTTTTACCTTGATTTTAAGGGTTTCCACGTTAAAATCGTTTGCGTCTTGCGTGATCTGGATTATTTCTGATAATTATCATCTGCTTCTAATCCTAGTCCTCACTGTTTTTGAACACTTCATTGATCCGTCGAGGACCGGCTCAATCAATTGGCGCCGTCTGTGGGGAACATCATCACAAAAACGATGGCTAGCAGGAGAACGGCAAACCGAAATGTTAGTAGAGACGATCGCAGATCATTGGAAGAACCCAGTGGAGTGGGCACACAACAATTTCAAGAATATCAATCTTCAGATGGAAATGAGTCACCAGGAACTGCTGCTGAATTACAACCACAAGAAGCTCCAGTAACTATGGATAGAGTTCGCAAACTGTTGAGGGAGGAGTTGCGTAACCTCCTTCAACCACAACAGACAACTGCGCCGGCGAGGATACCGGCTAGGGAAAGGTTGTCTAACCATGCTGGAGAACCCCAACGACAACTTAGTCATAACTCCCCCAATCAAGACCGAGTCTCGGCGTTCAGCAGATTAGGGCCACCCCCTATCCAAGAACGCCTGGGCAGTCGCGGTGCACGATTGGCGAGGGAGAGAAGACAAGAGCAGCAGCCACGATCTGGAGGTGGAGCACGAGCAGCACCGTCAAAAGGAGTACGTCCGGAAGAGGTGCTCCCTTTGGACGAATCGATAGGAGAGACGGAAGCCGGAGTTGAAGCAATCTCGCGTCCCCGAGAAAGGGATGCAGCCGCTGCATCGGGACTTCCCCCGAGACCTGGAAGAGTAAAATCGGTATTGACTCCACCTAGTAATTTCGCGCCGAGACCCAAATTCGCCATTTTCGGTAGAGAGTCAAGATGCACCATTACCGCAAAACTTCAAACCGCCAAAAATCTCGAAGTACAGCGGCAAGTCATCACCAAAGGCCCATGTATCATGCTTCATGGCCGCCATGAAATTCACAGGATACAGCGAAGCCGTGTACTGTCAAGCATTCCCCATGACATTGGAGGGTCCAGCTCATACCTGGTTTACCGGGTTGAGGTCAGGGTCCATCAACAGTTGGGAGGAGCTCGTCGACATGTTTCAGACAAGGTTTTTTGCGAGCTCGGAATTCCTTAAAGATTCAGAAAGCCTGCTGAACGTAACTCAGAAGGAAGGAGAGACGTTGAAAAAATATTTCAAAAGATTTTGTGAAGAGCAGCAGAACATGAAAGATGTAGACCCTAAATTCGCATTGATGGCGTTGAAGAGAGGGGTGAGACATCGTCAGCTGATGTATGATTTTCACACCAATCCACCAGATACCTTGACTCAGGCGTACGAGAAAGTCAGGCTTACCATAGAGGCCGAGGAGAGAGAACAGGAGCTCATCAAAGGGGGCAAAAGGCAAAGGGAAGACAAGAAAGAAAGCGACCGAGGTGGAGATCGGTCAACTAGAAGTCGGGATGAAAACCGGGGTGGATATGAACCAAGATACCGATATTACACTTGGCTAAATGCGTCACCGCGGGAAATTTTGGCTGTAGTGGAAACGAGACGTCGGTTACCACCGCCACACCCGATATCGACACCAACCAATAAACGAGACAGATCGAAATATTGCGACTTCCATCGGACACACCCGGCATCTTAACAAACCCGATGTAATGGCAACTTCGCGACATCATTGAAGGATTTGTCCGAAATGGAGAATTGCAAGAATTCCTCGACCAAGGGGGGAACCAGAGAAATATGCCGGCGCAAACGCAGCGAGTAGAAGCCTTACAGGAGGCGGAACCCCGCAAATCGCAAGCTTAGCAGCTGACATAATACATTTAATTTTGCTTGGAGGTTCCTGGTTCGGGGCAGCGAGCAGGAAGAGGAATCGTTCATCATCACAGGAAGTGGATGCAAATCACCGAGGTGCTAAACAGCCGAGAAGAAGGACAGCAAACATTCACTGATGAAAGAACTCATCCTAGTAGAAGCGCACATGACGATGCTCTATTAGTTTTCCATGATATGGCGAATAGAGACAGTCAAGAAGGGTCTTTATTGACACTTTCGGGGCATCATCCAACTTCTATTTTTACGACGCATTTCTGCGGATGGACTCGGGGAAGAACGCCCTCTGTTACCCATCGATACACCCTGTGTTGGGCTGGGGGGACCCATCATTCCCCGAGGAAAGATTGACATGTTGGTAACAATGAGTGTTGAGCCGAGGTTGAGGACGGTAGCAGTAACATTCTTAGTTCTGGACATTACCTCGGCGTACAACGTAATTTTTGGTCGCCTCGGAATTAAGAAATTTCAACTGGTAGTGCTCCCTCTCCACACTAGAGGGCAAAGTTCAAAACTGCCCGAGGCGTCGGTGAGGTACGAGGCAATGTCGAGGAAGCACGGCGATGCTACAAAATAGCCTGAGGAAAGAGGAGAACTCCGATCGACCCCCCCGGTGGTTTTTTTTCGATGCAGGGAGAATGATTTCACAGATCGGCGAACTGGCGACACGACATGCAAAGTTCCACTTGACCCGGAGGATTCAGGAAAATGTCTGCAAGTCGGAATAAAATTGCAGGGGCAAGAATTCGAAGATATATTGACATGTTTGCGGGACAATGCCGATCTATATGCGTGGAAGCCCTCCGATATGCCTGGACTGAGTCCCGAGGTAATAACTCATGAACTGAATATTGACGCATCCTTTAAACCTGTGAAGCAGAAGAAGAGGAGCTTCGCTCCTGAGAGAAGTCGGGCGATCAAGGCGGAAATTGAGAAGCTACTGGACGCCGGGTTCATCCGCGAAGTCAAATACCCGGAGTGGTTAGCCAATGTTGTCCTAGTCAAAAAATCATCTGGAAAGTGGAGGATGTGCATCGACTACACCGACCTGAACAAGGCATGTCCGAAGGATAGCTATCTGCTACCCCCGCGGATTGATCACCTGGTGGACGGCAACAGCGGGCAATGAGTTCTTAGGCTTTCATGGACGCTTCTCGGGTACAACAAGTGGAAGATGCATCCCCGATGATGAGGAGAAGACCAGCTTCATCACCGACTATGGCACATATTGCTATATAGTTATGCCTTTCGGTCTGAAGAATGCTGGGGCAACATTTCAGCCGTGGGATGCCATATAGTGTTTGAACCATTGCTTCGGGAAAACTGTAGAAGCCTATGTGGATGACATCCTTGTAAAAAGCAAGCACAAGGAAGACCATGCGAGAGACCTTCGAGCTGCCTTTGAATTAATGAGGAAGTACAATATGCGACTCAACCCGAAAAAATGCGCATTTGGAGTATCAGCAGGCAAATTTCTGGGATACATGGTTACACCTCGGGGTATCGAGGTCAACCCTGACAAGGTGAAACCTGTTTTGGAGATGCCAGAGCCGAAGAATGTCACTGAAGTAGAGAGGCTAGCTGGGAGAATTACTGCTCTGGGGAGATTCAGGTCTTGCTCGGGAGACCGATGTGCGCCATTCTTCGAAGTTCTTAGGGGAGCCAAAGGAAAGATTAGCTGGAGTGAAAAATGCAGCCAGGCGTTTAAAGAATTGAAGGCTTTCCTTACAGAACCTCCACTATTGGTGAGTCCCCAACTGGGTGAGACTCTCTTCTTATACCTCGTCGTCTCTTCCGTGGCACTGAGTTCTGTCCTAGTACGTGAAGACAACGGAGTCCGAAGACCGGTCTACTACATCAGTAAGATCCTTAAAGACGCCGAGACCAGATATACTGCCGCGGAGAAGTTAGCTTTGTCATTGGTGATTACATCGCGACGGCTCCGACCCTATTTTTAGGCATATACTGTATTTGTCCTCACTAATCAACCACTTCGACAGATTTTGGCCAAACCAGAAGTCTCGGGAAGGCTAACGAAGTGGGCTATCGAGTTGCTGGAATACGACATTCAGTATCTACCAAGGCCAGCAATCAAAGCTCAAGTGCTGGCGGACTTTATTGTGGAGATGACGACCCCGGTGGAATTACTAGAAGATACCGCGGCCCCGAGCACATCGGAAGAAAGCTCTTGGATTCTTTACTCAGATGGATCTTCCACCGCTGAAGGAAGTGGAGCTGGGTTAATAACTCCGAGCGCGCGAGGGGCTCGGCTCGAGTTACGCCCTAAATTTGTTTCCCTGCCTACAGAAACAATGTGTAGAATATGAAACCTCCTCGCTGAACAAGAATTGCAATGGCAACTCGGATCAACTTCGGTTGAACTTTTCACCAATGGGGGAGTTTGAGCAAAAAAAGACGCCGACCAATGGCAGCATATCTGGGGGAAAGTACGACAACTCAAGCAAAGTTCAAATTTTTTCCTAAGTCCAGCTCATACCATCGGGATGAAAATTTGGAGGCCGACGCCCTTTCCAAGTTGGCATCAGGAGCCACCCGAAGGGTGCTCCAACAACGCATATTTCTTGAAGAGCTTCACACCCTGCCACCAGAGGAACCGAGATCCTTGACATAGAAGAGGGGGATAGTTGGATGTCACCTATCATCCGATATCTACTACTGGCAGCCCCGGAAGATAAGAGAGAGGCAGGAAAATTAGTTCGAAGAGCGGCGCGGTTCGTAATTATTGGAGATCATCTGTACCGCAAAGCGCATTCTGCTCCTTACCTGAAGTGCGTTGGACCGGATTTTGCCTCAGGCATTCTGGAAGAAATTCATGAGGGCAAATGTGTTCCAGCCATATTGGATGCCAACACACTGGCCCAAAAAGTATTTCGGCAGGGATACTTCTGACCTACTATACTTGCTGATGCCGAGGCTTATGTCTCCCGATGTAGACAGTGCCAACTTCATGCGAAAATGCACCATGTTCCAGCAGAGCCCATCAGCAACATCGCTGCTCCCTGGCCTTTCGCACAATGGGGGATTGACATCGTGGGACCTCTACCCACCGCTGTTCACCAGAAGAAGTTTTTGATCGTGGCGATTGACTATTTCACTAAATGGATCGAAGCTGAGCCCACTGCCACCTTCACCGGACGAGCGGTACAGAAGTTTCTGGAACGCTCAATAGTCAGCCGATTTGGTATACCGCGGACTCTGATCAGTGACAATGGGAGATAGTTTGACAGTCCCGAAGTGCGGGAATTCTGTGAGTACCTCATGTTTTATGGGCATATCGGACAACACATCGGGTAACTACTTCCGAAACTCCTTTCAGTCTGACTTACGGAACCGAAGCAGTTATCCCGGTAGAGATTGGTGAACCCTCTCTTCGGGTACTATATTTCGATGAAGCGTCCAATGAAGAAAGTTAAAGTATAACCTTGATTTGCTGGACGAAAAGAGGGAAACCGCCTTAGTTCGGTCAGAAGCCTATAAACGCCGAGCTAGCCAGTATTACAACAGCAGAGTTAGACACCGAGGTTTCAAGCTTGGGGACCTCGTTCTGAGGAAAGTAGAAATACCTGCTCACAAGCTCGGGCCAAACTGGGAAGGACCATACCGGGTACGCGAAGCACTCGGCAAAGGAGCATACAAGCTAGAAGATCTGGAAGGCAGGGAGATACCCAGGACATGGAGTATAGTTAACCTCAGGAAGCTCAAGGGCCGCCCGGGCCTAGGGAATGTCCTCCATAGTAGCTATAAAAGGCAAGGAGCAACTCCGAAAAAGGGGTTGGCTGATAAGCATACTGACGTTCTATACTGTAAAAGAGAGAAGAGAGTTGAGTGAAAGCTGTATTTTTCCTTTGATTCTTAGTGAAACCCTTGATTCGTTGGCATTACGTGACAGCCCGTGGTTTTACCTTGATTTTAAGGGTTTTCATGTTAAAATCGTTTGCGTCTTGCGTGATCTGGATTATTTCTGACAATTATCATCTGCTTCTAATCCTAGTCCTCACTGTTTTTGAACACTTCATTGATCGGTCGAGGATCGGCTCGATCAATTAATATTTTGCATCACATGCATAACCTAGAGCATATGCCCATCCTATTATCAGAACAATGGGAGCTTGCGTACAATATGCGTAGGTAGTCCGTAAGGCTCGACCCTTTTACCCACCGTCAAAATGTTACCTGGGGAGTACACCGCGCTGATGTACCATGTGCACCGGTAATCGGCAAGAAACCCAGCAATGACAGAGTGCTAAATAAAATACTAAGATAATCGGAGCTTATGTACAATGTGCGTGGGTAGTTCGTAAGCCAAGTCATTATAAACACCCATAATTCACCCAGCCAGCATCTAAGTTAAGCGGCTCAAAAATCTGCAATAAAGTAAAGAGCACCACACTTTTCAACTTCATCTCACTTCTTTAAATTCAACCCAAATTTTTTTCATTCTTCTTGCAACTACTGTGAATATTCACGTTTTCACATATTTCTTTACTCAAATTTTCAACAATAAAGAAAAAAAAAAAATTTCATAAAAATATGCATGATTTTGTAATAAATGCATATCACAACATGAGCACACATGCAGACACTGACACACGCATTTTTCCTCAAGAACGTCAAGACGCCTTTTACCAAAAGGAGCCCATACCTACTTCGGTTGAGACGACACGCATCTGCATCAATGGCAGACAATGAAATGAACAAACAATTGAGAAAAGAGAACAATGAATTACGAAAACAGTCGGAAGAAATGGGCAAACAGCTGGAACGCCTCACATTTACAGTTCCAAACTACTTGGCCGAGCAAGAAGTAAATAATGTATCGGCTCAACCCATAGGGTCCAAGCCCATCATTTGCTCCACCACAGGAGGGACAGTAACCGCAGCAAATTTCTTATGATCCTTATGGTTTACCTCGACCATCGGAGCCGACACCATATACCCTACCGCAAAATGCTCCGATTGGCCAACTGGAAACTCATAGGGTATAACCCTCTAACCCTCCAATCATGCCAGCTCCAACACATTGAAGAGAAAGTGGAGACAATTCTGAATCGCTTGAATAGCTTGGAAGGCGCACGAGGAACTATAGACCCTACATAATTCTGTATTGTCACAGATCTCGAGATATCAAAAGATTTTAAGGTCCCCGATTTTGAAAAGTACGACGGAACTGAAGACCCCCAAGTCCACATCTCAATGTACTGCAGTAAGATGGGTGCATATCTGAAAAATGAAAAGATGTTAACTACTACTTCAGAGAGCTGAAGAGGGCCCTTTTGACGCCTGCGTCCCCGGGGGGTCATGAAAAATAGAACAAATGGATTTTTTTTTTTTTGAATAAGCTAAAAGACAAACGTTATGAGCTACACTTCAATTCCTCAAATAATACACTAGATTTGTACAGTGTTAATTAAATTACGACAGCGGAAACTATAAAATTATTAACATTTTTGATCCCCAAATTGAGTCGTTCTAATCCTCGTAGCTCGCTCTACCGATCGCCAGCAGGACTCCTGTAAAAAGAAGACTAAGTGGTTAAGAAGAAGGGGGGAGTATATTAAAATGACTCAGTGAAGTACCCACCATGGCAAAGGCAATCACCCAGGGCTGCGGCCACACACCAAAACACATGCAAGCACAAAAGCATGTACAACAGAATGCGAATATGCAATAAATAGAAGATTCCGTGCATATTAACTTCTATATGGCCAATGCAATTCGCACGCGTAACACGATATCCAGGCACACGAGTTTATCTAATCATCTTTCTAAACAATAGATGAACATACAAGTTATTACAACATGTTGGAATAAACAACTCACTACAAGTATGATCATACAAATCCATAATTTAGCATGCAAAATAAAATGTTACAAGCATGCTTTCACATCAAGCATCACAATGTCATGCACATTCGACAACAGACAAGTGATGCCACAGTAGTGACTTATACAAAAACGACCACATAACAATACGCGATATGTTGCCAAACATAAGCAATGATTAGCCACAAAATCCAGATAATATCACAATAAACAATAAGAAGCAACATAATATCACATAAAGATAATTACATACCAACCCAATAGGTTATGCTGTTATCTTTCTTATGTAAGTGCGATCTAACCCATAGTTATTCCTCTCTCTCATGTTTAATTCTGGTAAGGCAGGTCCAACCGAACTCCCAAGTCCAGGGCATCTATACCGGATCCTGGACAAGGGCAGTCCCGCAAACTCACACTCATACCATTCACCCATGTCGTAGGGTCATCCGTCGGGACACAACAATAACTCACGGTAGGGGCGACCCTACAGCGCCAAATGGGGGTTACTCGGGCTTTTTACGCCATATGCAACCGAGCTTCGCATATAGCAGCGCCTGGCCAACGGCTGATCCGCAAGTACTACGTCCTACCGTCCTCAATAGCAGGCAAACTCACCGCCTTAGTACTCTGTTAGAACCCTCGCCCCGATATATTTGGCCCCTGGAAGCATCCACATCCGGCTGATTCATCAATACTCGACGGAGATCCAACTTACACAGAGTACCCCACATTTAAGGGGCACAAACATTCACGAGTGTCCCTAAAGCTGTATTTCACTCCACAGCTCGTGGCATACTCATAACATCAATATCATCATGGATAGCATAGTTATAGAGCAACGAATCATAATTTATAATATAAACTATCACATCTGTTACATAACATGGTTACAATCTCACATTAACATGCAGTTTTAGCATTCATATGAGCATGACAAAAACATATAGTGATGATCTGCATAACAAACTATCATCACAAACTTAGGTTCGATAAAACCGGTATAACAATGAAATCTTATTAACACATCATATTATACACCAAATCAAACACATCAAGCAACTTCCACATCAAGTATTTGCTACAAATAACTCGGTGCTTAATCACTGCACAATCACGGAATAGATAGTAACGCAGTTCAAGTGTTAACACATAACACATAGGACATATCTTATTACTACCCACATATGTATCAAAACGTCAACCCCGAAATGCATCGTTAAGGTAGGTCAAACACTTATAATAAGCATGCATTCATACAAGCACTCACGGTTAACAATGATCGTTTAAAATCCACACATTTGGGGAGTCGTTCACGCAGGCAAAACACATCATATCATGTTGCCATACAATCATAACTGTACATTAAATATTTCTAACCATTCCAATGCATGCACCCACATAACTCTTGTTCACAAGCGATTGATTAGGCAATTTCAAATACATGACAAGTAATATATCACATAATCATCGCCGAGACACAAACTACTATCGCCCTAGATTGAGTCACCTAGCATGCCACACGAAACATGTTGTTTCATACAATAGGGAGCCATATAAGGATGGCCAAAACATGATTACAAGCATTACCCTATCACCATGCTTGACCATATACAAACTTAATCAACTAACATTTACATGTTCCGATACATACATCTACATGCACTCTAGCTAATCCATCCGTACACTATCCCACTGGTATTTACCGTTTAGGGAATGCGAACACCACTACCGAGCGCCAAACACACAAAATCATGCTAACGAACAATGTTACACAAGATAATCAGTATAGCTAGCATTAATATTACTATTATCTAGTATGAAAATCAATCAAACGTCGGAATTACATGTTATGCACAACCTTAGGGTTACATGTTATTTTCAACATAATTCCTAGCATGCTTTTCTAGTGAATAACATTATCTCACACAAGCTAACGCAACCAAATCCACATCATGCCAGGATTTCGTATCTAGATAAGCTACTACATCATAGCATACAGTCCTTGCATGATTCTAACAAATTCTACAACCCAAACTGAGCCGCAGGGAGCTCACCTTAATCCGAACGTAAACCTTCTAGGGTTACTGATCGGCGCGTAAACGTCGAAGCATTCATGGAGATGATCCCACGAACGAGTCCATGACGACGAGGCGGAGCAACGGAGCAGTCGAGTTCACCGGAGACGGCCGGACGCAGCTATAGTGCTGGCAACGGCGAATTGGTGGTGCGTGAAGCTCAAGAGTGGAGAGCGGCGGAGACTCGGTGACGACCGGAGACGGCAACCGGCGGCGGCGGCTGCCAAGAAATCGGCCGAGACGAGGAGGCGGAGATCCGGACAATCAGGCGCATCAATCGGCGCAACGAGGTTCGGGTCGCCCAGCGATGTCGGGATGTAACGCGTGCGACGCGAGCGCAGCGACATAAAAAACGGTGGTGCGGGTTAGGTTCGGCCGAAGTTTAGAGACGCGGAGCGACGGGGAAGAGAGAGATCGGGAGCCGAAGACAGAAGAGAGACAGCACCGGCGGCGACGCACACGCTGGCGGCGAGACGGACGGCGGGGCGGCGCGGCGCACGCACGGCGAGCGACAATCACGGGAGAGATAAAGAGCGAGAGAGACGCCGGCGGGTGAGAGAGAGCGAGAGAACGAGAGAAAGAGGGGATGCGAGGCTGGGTGCGGCGGGCTCGACTAAGTTGCTCGCCCGCGCGCCCAGTTCGTACTGGGCTCGGTCTGGGCCAAGCCAACATGGCTCGGTCGGCCGGATCCAGTCCGTTCTGGGCCCAAACTGGCCCAAAATGCAACCAAATGAATCCAAATCAATTTCATATCAAATATAAGTCAATCCTAATGCAAATCAAGTCCCCAAACAATCAATTAAAGTTAAAGTCTCGATCAAGCTCGAAACCCAAAATAAACTCGATTCTAACTAATCGAACCTAGGGACCTCACAGGCCATCCAGTGGTACTTAAATCTCAAAAAAAGCAAAATCAAAAGCATGAAGGACTTGGCGAATGCATTTCTAACCACTACCAGCATAATAAAAGATTTAGCACCAGATAAAACTTCACAGACAGTGGAAAGAATTAGAGGCTAAAATAAGGAGTTACATAGAGATGCAATTGATAAAGCATGTTGTCTACTTATCAGAAAAATATAGTCGTCATGCAAATGTGAGATTACATTTTTGCTCTGATTGGATCCTTAATCTCACTAAGAATATGATTTTCGTCTCATTTGAATGGTTGCATTGATTCTGAAATAAAATATGGAGCATCACAGAGTTAACCATAACTATTTGATGTTTTATTTCAAGAAATAATGCATGCTAATATGTCTTTTCTTTTTGTATCTATGAATGCTTGTAGATAAGTGGTTTGCCTATACATAACATCCTTGATGTGAACAAACTGACTGGACCGAACTATATCGATTGGTTGCGCAATGTAAAACTGGTCCTCGCTATTCAAAAGGTAGGTACGTTCTCGAGTGTCCCATGCCTGTTCTTAACGAAAAGTCCACGGATGATGAGCAAGTTCAGGCTGACCAATGGAAGCAAGATGAGATACTTGCGAAGTGTATCATCTTAGCTTCCATGAGCAATGAGTTGCAACGTTAGCATGAAAATCTGGATAGTGCTAGTATAATGCTCCGTTTGCGAAGGAGCTTTATGCTGAGCTGATAAGAACTGCTAGATATGAATATCTAAGGCGACTTTTTCAGGGCTAGAATGAATGAAGGAGACTCCGTGCAGATCCATGTTCTCAAGATGATCGATTTGATCGAGAGACTTGGTGAACTTGGAGTTGCGATGGATCACGAGTTGAGTGTTGACTTGATCCTTCAATCACTCCCGCCCTCATATGCTCCATTTGTCCTTAACTTCAACACGAATAAGTTGGAGGCAAATCTTCCAGAACTCCTCAACATGCTGAGGACTATTGAGAGCTCTATCGCGAAGGACATGGGCAAGGCTGTGATGGTGGCTTGTACTTATAAGACCAATGGAAAGTCCAATGGTTCCAAGAAGAACAAGAAGACCGTCGTTGCCAAGAAGAACATGAAGGCTAAGGGAAAGGCTAAGAAGAAGGCGAAAGCCGATTCTAAGACTGAGGATAAGTGCTTTGAATGTGGCAAAGCTGGACACTGGAAGAGGAACTGCAAAGTTCACCTTGAGAAGGTGAAAAAGTAAGGAAGCCGGATTCCTCAAGGTGCGTTTCATTATTGAGATCAAATCTCTCTAGTAAAGTATTTAGATTGGTATTAGATACCGGATTGTGTCTCACCACATTTGATATCGACGCAGGGGACTAAAAGAATCCTAGAAGGTTTTGTTAAAGGAGAAGTTGACCTTAAAGTTGGTAACAAGCAAGAGTTAGTTGCTGCGCTGGTGTAGGAGCATATTGAGATCGATTGCCTACGGACGAGTAGTTACTAGAGCTAGGATCTATTTCTACCTGCATTTAGTAGAAATTTTGATTTTCTATTTTTACTCTATTTAAGATGGCTTTAAGTTGTATTGAGAACAATAGTTGTTTCATTTCATTCAAAGATGATTTTTATTAGTTCTGGTACATTATGCGATGATCTCTATTTCCATTGATACACTTCATTGAAGTGTACCAATATTGAACAACCTATAAAGAGAAATAGAGATAGTGTAAACGAGACGTTTCTTTGGCATTGTAGACTGGTCATATTAGTGAGACAAGACCTAAAACAAGCTCTACAAAGAGAGGTTAATTGAACTGGATGTTAGAAACATACCCTACTTGTGAGTCTTGTCTTAAAGGAAAGATCACGAACTCTCCATTTACTAGACATGGAGAGAAAGCAAAGGAGTTGCTTGGTTCGTTAATATGTGTTCTACTACGCCCAAGGAGCTTACCTAGCCAACAAGTGGCGAACATTTTGCGCTTCGAGTTTCATAAATTTGTAGGTTTTGGATTGTTCGGCCGCCGCCAACGAAGCCGGCGTCGAGGGACGATCTCGATTACTTAAACAAGTTCTTAGACATGTAAAGAATATACAGTAAAGATTTCAGGAGGTTTAGATGAGTGTACCTCGCGTTTGTGATTTTTTGGCCAAAGTTGCGGGTGCGGCTCCAGCGGTGGCGACGGCATGGCGAGGAGACGCACGGGCTAACTGAGGGGGAGTATGGGAGGTCCACAACTGGTCTGTGAAGTGGCATCTTGTCTCGGGCTCTAGATCTCTATCTATCTCCCTCTCTCTCTACCTCTCTTTCTCTCTCTAGTTTCTCTCTCTCTCTCTCTCTCTCTCTCTAAAAAAATATTTCTCCGAGCTTTGCTTGTGGTTTCCTCTTCCCTCTTCATGCTGTGTACGTGAAGTTATATTGAACAAGAAAGGGGTAAAATGGGTTTTTTGGGGGTTTTAGATTATAATGATATTTTTAGGTTATGATGATGGCTAGGGCTTAGGTTATGATTATGAATAGATGGTTGTTTGTGCAGTCATCCTATCATCATTACTATTTTTATTTTATTATTTTATTTTATTTATGGTTGAAGGGCTACGGGATAAATCAATACATCAAGATGCACAGCGAAAATTTAAAATTTTGCAACATTGCCCGTAAAATCCGAAATAGGATCCCGTTGATATGCTAAAATAATCGTAAACATATATATATATATCCTATATACATGATAAATCACATGATAAAATTGCATTATGAAATAAATTAATCTAATTAATTTATTCGGTCCTATCATGCTGCTAATCGCGTTTTATAAGATTATCGGAATACCTTGGATCCGTGAATAATGAACTCCAGAATAAAATCAAGCA
>MJHO01000094.1:200136-232636 GCA_002076135.1 Xerophyta viscosa | reverse complement strand
ATTAGGCAAACACATCCAATTAATAAACACATATCTGCCGAGATAATATCAAAAATCATGCCGCGTCAGTTTGACCAATATATCAGAATTTTTTAGAAAAACTTTCAATATAAAAATTGTAGATTCTGATAAAATCTACAACTTTCATATTAACGTTTGTTCAAAAAATAATTCTATATAGGTGTTTCAAGACTATGAAATATTAATGGATTTTATATCCCACCCGTAATCTGTTGAAATATCGAAGCTTCAAAAGATTTATTTAGAAATATTTTTTGAAAAAATATTAAACATGAAAGTGGTACATCTTATCAAATTTTATAACTTTTATGTTAAAGATTTATCTGAAAAATATTGATTGTGGTCAAAATGATGTGACATAATGATGGAGGAGGGGCTAAAATGGAATACCACAAACAATAGGGATGATTTTCCCCTTATAGGGGCTGAATGACAAGTTCCCCAAGATATGACATGATGAGCCAATTATATGTGAACACGAAGTAGCTATTAGGCTTGGAAGAGGAAATTCAAGCACATATAGAATATATAGATTTTTACATGAAAAGGCTCACCGAGGTAAACTAATGGGTTCACTTGACTGGCAACAAGATTTTACTAAATATGAACTACGAGTTCAACTTGTTGACGACTAGGAGTTTTCAATATTTAATAGCTCTTTTAATTACAAGATATCGATGAGGAGAACCACTTTAGGAGTCGTCATTTTCTAATTATATATGATCCAGCTAGACCTCGATTGATGTTATGAACTGTAAATATTTGGGAAAGGAATAAAAATATGTGAGGTACTAGTACTTGGTGTTGTTGTGTTTGGTTTGTAGGTGTATAGGTTTACACTTACTCGGTGTTCTGTTCGTGTTTGTATGAATGCATGTATATGATATTTTATCGCCTTTGGTGCATCCCTGGGTGCATGTATGGTAGGAATCCGTGAGTTGAGATCTCTAGACGCGTGGGTACGCGTTGGTGTGCGAATGGGTAGTTCGAGACGTAGATTTTAGATCAATTTGTACTTTGCAGAGAGGTTTCGGTCGACCAAAACCACTTATCAGTCGACCGAAAGTACGTGTAGGTGTGTGTATAAGTTAGCTCGTGTGCAATTTTGGCTGAACCAAACTCATTTCCCCCCACACCTGACATGTTTCCTCAGATCCTTCCAATTCTTCTCTTGATCTATTAGCTAGCAGGTGAGCCTTGGGAGAGTGATTGATTGAGGATTTGAGATAGTGGGAATGAGGGCTTCGCGTGGGTACCGAACTCGACGTTTTCGGTGGAGGGTTCGCACGGGAGAAATTTTAGGGTTCGACCTAGAGGTGAGCAGTGCTTGATTGTCTTGTCTTTGTATTGTTTTATGCTTTACGAATGTTTATATTTAACCCCTATGTGGTTATAGCATATGGAAGTTGATCGAGCTGGTCCTCGACCGATCAATGAAGTGTTCAAAAACAGTAATAACTAGGATTATCAGCATATAGTAATCGTAAGAGATGATCTAAATCTCACAAGACACACACGATTTTAACGTGGAAACCCTTGAAAGACAAGGTAAAACCACGGGCTGTCACGTAACGCCAACGAATCAATTGTTTCACTAAGAATAAGAATAATACAGATCTCTCAAACACTCTTCTCACTTTTACAGTATATCTCGGTATCTTTTCCAGCCAGCCAACCCCTTTTTCGGAGTTGTTTCTTGCCTTTTATAGCCATTATGGAGGACATTCCCTAGGCCCAGGCGGCCCTTGAGCTTCCTCATTTAATAGCCTAATAACTACGACTCATTAACTTCCTACCTTAATGAGCCGTTATTAAGAGTTATAAAGTGTGCGTCGGTTAGATTTCTTGTAAAGACTTCTCTGTGCGTGTACGTAACGGTCCAACTTCTCATGATCTGCTGGTGTCGACCTCGAGCAAGGTCGCTACCGAGGTGAATGTCAGAAGTCGACCGTTGTTGGTACATGTTCCAGTAAAAGCCTCGATGTCTATCTCGGGTAGATACTTATTTACGTCTTGAGTCTTTACTTCGGGTCCGGCCCATCTTCCTATTCAAAGCACGTCAGCATCATGCCACGTGGCGGTCCAGAACGGGGTTATATCAAATGCCCCCCGACGGTCTTAGCGGAATACCGGTAAGTCCGTCGGAAACTCCTGATGTCATCATCTTGAATCCGTAGACGTTGGTGTCGCTGCGAGCTCTTAAATAGCCACATGAATATTTAGGGATCGTCTCCCGATGTTCATTGTAACGGCAGAATATCACGTCATGTCTAACCTAGGTTGTCGGGTTTCAAATTCTCGCGCAAATTCCTTTATAATCAAAACTCGCGTCGCCTCATAAGTTGTGATTCGCTTGATTGTGACACGCGGCCACCTCTGGCGTAGATACTCGCCGCGTGTCCTACTTTTTCTCTTTCCTGTCCCATCCTTTTAATTAGGCACAGAGTCGCCGTTTTTATCACCATACCCAAGAATACCTTTTACAACCCGTCTTCTCCGGCGATCAGTGCCTCCGCGTTTCGAGTGTCTGGTGATCTTCATTTTTCAATTTCTTCATTCTCTGCATCCGTTTCTTCCATTCGAGGTTAGTAATCTCATGTCTTCCAAACGCGTTAGGTATAACTCCTCTAGAATCTCTGAATCCTCTGAATCCTCGAAAACCTTTTTCCAATCTCGTTCCCGTTCTGATTCATCTTCTTCGGCGAATGCTGCACTAGATTATTTGTTCGCCTCTTCTTCGACTTCTTCTTCGTCGGGTAATCCTCCTACTGTCGGTCGTCCTTTGTCTCCTTCTGGTTTTCCCGCTGAGTTTGCCGATATCCTCCCTGAGGACATGGCTGAATCTTCTTCTGTCTCTAGGTTACGGCCAGACGGAATCGTTTCTACCGTAACTAGTAGAGATATCTCTAGGTGGAGAACAAAATTTTCGTGGACTCCCGACTTTGTAACTAGGATCCCGACATCCACTGAAAGGATGTCCACATTCCATGAGAATGAGATAGCTGTCTTTTACGAACATATCCGCGTCGGTATGCGTCTCTCCTTGAATATCTTCTTTATTAACTTCTTCGACGCATACCACGTTATGCCTTGTCAATTAGTTCCTAATGCGATCCATAGTATAATCGGCTTCTTGTATATCTGTGGCCACCAGACGCTTCCTCCTACCCTCAATCTATTCCGTTGTATTTTTGAGTTCATCGAATCTTCCCACTCTTCGGGGTGGTATTTTTTGCGGTGTCGAAAAGACTTCGCCAAATTTTTTGTAGGTCGTCCTTCCTCCAATAAAGGATGGAAGGAGAAATTTTTTTTTATTGCCCGAGATAGTGAATATACCTTCAACCGACCTTGGGGCCATCCTAATCGCGACATGCTATCCCTTCCTGTATATGTCGCCGGTGATGACCTCGCAGTCGAGATCGAGCGATTCACACGGTTCCCGGGGTCAGTTGACGTAGCCAACCCCGACGAAGACATGCTGAACCAAGTAGCGGGGTTTATTCTGGGCTACAAGGGTATGTCGCTCTCTCGGTCTCTTTATTATCGTATGTCGGTAAAGAATGCTATATCGGTAGTGAATTTGATTGGAATCTTCTCACTCGTGGTCTTGCAGACGATTTAGAGGCATCGCGCAGGCAACCTCTGCCCGGCCCTTCCACCTCAAGGCAACCGAGAAAGCAGGCTGCGTCAAAGAAAAAGAACCCACCCCGGAAGCGGCCTCCTGTTCCAAGACAAAGGGCTTCCCGAGGTCAAGGTCGGGGATCGAGAGGGAGTGGGTTTGCGAGGTGGTTCGAATCGGAAACATCTACCGAGGTTGATCCTTCTAGCTCTCCACTTCACCACTCGCCTTCTCCCGAAGTACAAGAAGCTCCTTCTTCAGCAGTCGCGGATATGGAGGCAGCTTTGAGAAGGAGAAAATCTTCGAAGGGGCCCGACTCATCAAGCAAAGATGTGGTTGCTGCGCTCTCGGCTCCAATTCTTCCAAAACCAACCCCTCCTCCTGCACAGACTTCGAAGCCTCCGGTTCAAGGGAAAAAACGAGCCGGTGAGCCTATTTCGGAGGACCCAATTCGGAAGAAAGGGACTAAAGTATGTGTGGACAAGGGTAAGGGCAAAGCATCTCAACCTATCACCCACGAGGTAAGGAGAACTGCCGAGTCCCTAGTCCCCCAACCTTCCGAGGTCCACCTTCCAAATTGGAAGTTGAGGAGGGGTGAGAGCTGCATCGGAAATGCAGCTGGCTCTACAATTTTTTGCGAGATGGGTCCACCGCCTGTGGACCGGAAATTGATGGACTAGATGCCAGATCAAGAGCTTCTCGAGAAGCTCATGACCTCATCCTACGAGGTAAGCAAAAACTTTAGTTTTTGTTTTCTAAGGTTTTGATGTCTCGTTCTAATGAGAATTTTGCCATGTTCCCAGCACATGCTTGCCTCAGCAGCAGCCAGGAGGCGCTATGCTCAGCAATCTCGCGGCATACAGTCGCAATTGGACTCCCTCCGCAAACAGCATGATGAGCTGAAGAAGAAGCACAACGATTACGTTGCTGAAGCGGAGAGGCAGCTCCAAGCCGAGGCGAAGAAGAAGACCGACATAGCTGCCGAGCTCGCTGCTGAAAAGGAACGAGTGGAGGCTGAGAAGACTCGGGCAGACACCGAGAAGGTTAAGGTATTCGGACTGGAGAACGCTTTGGCCGAAACAAAGAAGACCTTGAAAGAGTAAATGCCCTAAAAGCCAATAATATTGGATATTTTGGCGAACATATTTTGTAATAAACCCTTTTTGATTTACTTGATTATGATTATCTGTTTATTTATCGCATCGTCATGTTTAATATGTTATATGAATGTATGTGATAAACCCCATGGACTAAGGCGACAGAATTAGGATCATGATAGTTGATCATGATAATGAGACCTAATGTCTTATAAATCTAAGTCCAGAATGTTCTTAGTCATAGGTGCATTGAGTAGGGGCTCAATGTCACCGGAAAGACTAATACACAGCTTGCTTGCTCATACGATGAGAGTAGTGATCTCATTACTACGCGTGTAGTTGACACTGAAGCAAGTGTGTAGGTGCTCATTGGATGAATGAGTTCACTGAACTGACTTACTCGAAGAATACCAATGGAATCTGTCAATGGTAATTCTTCAGTGTGATAGTTATGCCTTGATCCTCAGACTTGAGATTATCATAGTATCTTATGTGTATATGATTTATACTTTAGTGTGTTTCCAAGTATAGCTCAGCTGTATAAGGGAACATGAAGATAGATGATAACCAATAGAGAATCTGTCACCTCCTATAAAGGAGGAGAACATCCTATGTGTCTTTGAATAGAACTAGCTCAGAAAAATCCTTGGCCGAGGTACGATGTGAATTAAGAAATGTTCTTAATGTCACAGACGAGCAAATCTATTAAGACAGATACATTTGTTCGAGCTACATTAGAGTTTGACAGATATCCATACTCTAAGCTCGTTCGGGATGTTAGAAAGGAACAGAAGGATTATAGGGCATGGAAACTATTCACACAAAGGTTTCAAGTGATGAATATTGATATTCATACCACACGGGTGGTCGTGGCACGTTGCTAGACGTTAACCACGATCTGTGAATAAATATAATTAATTGGTTGAATTAATTATTTGTTAATTAGTTGAATTAACTATTTATTCACTGCCGGCGTGGTACTGAACCTAATGGGTCACACGCAAATGAGACACGATCGCGAAAAAACCGAATTTTGTGCTTGAGGGGCTGTTTTTGCCAAGGTTCAATGTGCTGGACCTAAGTTTTTGCAAAAACACGAGTGCCGTTTTTGCAAAATGGCAAAAGAGGAGATTTATCATGTAATATATGAATCTATATATATACATGAATAGTCTTCGTCTTCAGCCGAAAAAGAGGACGCAGCGCCGCGAGAAGAGAACCCTACCGCCGCTAGCACGAGCTCGGTTCTCCTTCCCGTTCAAGCGTCTTCCCTCCAACACCTTCCCTTCCGGCCAGCAACGACGGCGAGCAGGTCGTCTATCGAGCTCGGCACCGAGAACACATCAAGCCGTGAAGGTGTTCGGTTAACTGTTCTGCCGACCAACCGACGACACAGCATCGTCTCGGCCAGTCGACGGTGACAGCACGAAGCTCCGGCAGCTTTACATTGCTTCACCATCGCGTGCAATCGTTGCACGGGACCGAACGCAGGAACCTCCGGCGAAAGCGTGTAGTCCGGCGTGCTAAGGAGACGACGGCGACGGTGACTGGCTGCTGATCAGACGCGGCGGCGGCGAGCATCGGGAACGAGCTCGGACGGCGACCGGAGGTGCGTCGGCTGCACACGGGAGAAACAAAGAAGGTGAAGAAGACGGTACTGTAGACGGTACTGTTCATTAGCGGGTTGGATCCGATCCAAAGGCCCAAGATTCCGGTTTTAATTCGATTAAAATCGGATTTCGGTTTCGCGAGCGTCTCAGCGTGGACTAGCGTTAGAGGCCGGGTACTTTCGCGGCTCTATTCATCAGAATCTGAGAACTATTACGTGGCGTGTTCGACCCGCCAAGGTATTTCGATTAAACTCGAACCGCGATTAGATGCATGATAGGATCGTAATAAATTAATCAGATTAATTTATTATTATATCATGCTTATTATTTACATGCGATGTGGATGTTTCGATTATTATAGCATACCAATGTGATCCTGTATTCGGGTACACGGGGCTTTTGTATTAAAAAATTTTAAATTTCCGCTGCGCATCTGATGTGGTATTGACCCCGATAACCTAACAGACCTTGGCAGATAAAACAACCGAGATGAATCGTGTTGAAGAAATAATCGCTGCCGAGGTCCAGAGGGCTGAAAAGAAAGCTGTCGAGGCCTACGTTCAGTCTGAAGAATACAAGGCCGCCATCAACGACTATGCCACGGAATGGTTGCTGGGGGCCGTCGTCGAGTGTCGACGTTTATGCCGTGCTCGTCTAGAGAAAGGTGATTTCAGCTTCCTCGACGAGGTGGAAATCGCCCGACTTATCGACGCCCGTATGGTCGCTGGCGGGATGGTGTACGAGCCCGAACCAGAGGAGGATGCCGGGACAGCTGCTGACATCGGGGATATCCTTCCTACTCCAGCTTTGGCGACGCCAACTTCCCCCGACGTGGAGATAGTGAAGTCTGGTCCCGCCCCTGCTCCTGAAGTTCCTCCCCCGGATCAAGTCGCCACTCCTACGCCAGCTCCGACCGAGGACATCCCTGCACCGGTTTTCGCTGACGCTCCTGCTTCGGTTTCTGCTGATGACACTCCTCTCGCCTAGTTTTCTCTTCTTCATTTTGATGTACCCCCGATATATACATCGGGTATTTTGGAGGACATTCCGGAGAATGTCCGGATAGTCCTTAGTTATGTAATCTTCTTTTTATTTTTTGTTGAAATGAAACTCTTCTTTAGTAGCTTGCTTCTTTTCAGAAACTAAAAAATTCAAGTGTTTGCTTTTCCATTTCTTTGCCACTACTCCTATCCCCCCACTTCGATGTGTTGCGAAAGGAAGACATCGAAGTGTATAAGGAAACGTTCGTGTACATAGAATTTTTCTGTCCACTCCCCCTGCTTCAAGTCTTCCAGTATTGGACCGACATGGGAGTATTAAAAAATTGAATAAATTTTTCTGGCCCCTTCCCCCTACGTCCATGTCGTCCAGTACTGGACCGACCTGGAAGTACTAAGAGACGGGATAAATTTTTCTGGTCCACCCCCCTACTTCCATGTCGTCCAGTACTGGACCGACATAGAAGTACGTAGCGACGGAATAAATTTTTCTGGCCCACATCCCCACTCCGTGACGTCCAGTACTGGACCGAACACGTTGTTGCGAGAATGTCCCCCAGAGGTTGTGAAGAAATTTTTCTGGCCCACACCCCCCACTTGGGGACGTCCTTACGGACCAACCCGTTGTTGCGACGGTGTCTCCCAGATAGATAAAAAAAAAAACTTTTCTGGCCCACACTCCCCACTTCGGTGTGTCCTGGCGGACTGAAACCATTGTTGCGAGGGTGTCCCCCAGAGGTCGGAAGCTTGTGCAGTGGACATGAGACAAAAGAATTTTTCTGAAATTTGTACTCTTTACTGATAAGGAAAAGATAATTTGAAGAGTACAACTTTTGAAAAGAACAGACGACATCTACTGGTAAAATTTTCTGAGGTTGACTACACTCCATGTTCTGGGTATCTTCTTGCCTTCCAGATCTTCTAGTTTGTATGCTCCCTTGCCCAGTACTTCGCGTACCCGGTATGGTCCTTCCCAATTTGGCCCGAGCTTGTTAGCAGGTGTCTGTACTTTCCTCAGGACGAGGTCTCCAAGCTTGAAACCCTGGTGTCTAACTCTGCTGTTGTAATACTGGCTAGCTCGGCGTTTATAGGCTTCCGACCGAACTAAGGCAGTTTCCCTCTTTTCATCCAGCAAATCAAGGTTATACTTTAACTTTTCTTAATTGGACGCTTCATCAAAATATAATACCCGAAGAGAGGGTTCACCAGTCTCTACCGGGATAACCGCTTCGGTTCCGTAAGCCAGATTGAAAGGTGTTTCGGAAGTCGTTACCCGATGTGTTGTCCGATATGTCCATAAAACATGAGGTAGCACATCGACCCAATTTCCGGCGGCTCCTTCCAATCTTTTCCGCAAGCCTTCCAGAATTGTACGATTCGCGTTCTCCACTTGTCCATTTGCTTGCGGGTGGTATACTGAGGTGAACTTGTGTCGTATTCCGAGGTACTCGCAGAATTCCCGCACTTCGGGACTGTCGAACTGCTTTCCATTGTCACTGATCAGAGTCCTCGGTATGCCGAATCGGGTGACTATTGATCGCTCCAGAAACTTCTGTACCGCTAGTCCGGTGATGGTGGCAGTGGGCTCAACTTCGATCCACTTAGTGAAAAAATCAATCGCCACGATCAAGAACTTCTTCTGGTGAACAGCGGTGGGTAGAGGTCCCACAATGTCAATCCCCCATTGTGCGAAAGGCCAGGGAGCAGCGATGTTGCTGATGGGCTCCGCTGGAACATTGTGCATTTTCGCATGGAGTTGGCACTGCTTGCATCGGGAGACATAAGCCTCAGCATCGGCGAGTATGGTTGGCCAGAAGTATCCCTGCCGAAATACTTTTTGGGCCAGTGTGTTGGCTCCAACATGGCTGGAACACATGCCCTCATGAATTTCTTCAAGGATGCCTTGAGCAATATCCGGTCCAACGCATTTCAGGTAGGGAGCGGAATGCGCTTTGCGGTACAGATGATCTCCAATGATCACGAACCTCGCTGCTCTTCGAACAAATTTTTCTGCCTCTCTCTTATCTTCTAGAGCTGCTCCAGTAGTAAGATATCGGATGATAGGTGACATCGAGCTATCACCCACTTCTATGTCAAGTATCTCGACTCCTTCGGTGGCAGGATGTTGAAGCTCTTCGAGAAATATGGTTGTTGAAGCACCTCGGGTGGCTCCTGATGCCAACTTGGAAAGGGCGTCGGCCTCCAAATTTTCATCCCGAGGTATGTGCTGGACTTGAAAAAATTTGAACTTCTATGTCGGTGAAGAGTTTCAACCGAGTTGCTCCGAGTTGCCATGCAATCCGTGTTCCAGCGAGGAGGGCTTCATATTCCGACACATTGTTCGTAGCAGGAAAACAAAATTTTAGGGCGTACTCAAGCCGAGCCCCTCCAGGACTCGTGAGTATTAACCCAGCTCCACTTCCTTCAGCGGTGGAAGATCCATCTGAGTAGAGGATCCAAGAACTTTCTTCTGATGTGCTAGGTGCCGCAGTATCTTCTTGCAATTCCACCGGGGTCGTCATCTCCACAATAAAATCAGCCAGCACTTGAGCTTTGATTGCCGGCCTTGGTAAATACTGGATATCGTACTCCAGCAACTCGATAGCCCACTTCGTTAGCCTTCCCGAAACTTCTGGTTTGGCTAAAATCTGGCGAAGTGGCTGATTAGTGAGGACACATATAGTATGTGCTTGAAAATAGGGTCGGAGTCGTCGCGATGTAATCACCAATGACAAAGCTAACTTCTCCGCAGCAGTATATCTGGTCTCGGCGTCTTTAAGGATCTTACTGATGTAGTAGACCGGTCTTTGAACTCCGTTGTCTTCACGAATTAGGACAGAACTCAGCGCCACGGAGGAGACGGCGAGGTACAAGAAGAGAGTCTCACCCAGTTGGGGACTCACCAACAGTGGAGGTTCTGTAAGGAAAGCCTTCAATTCCTTAAACGCCTGGCTACACTCTTCACTCCAGCTAATCTTTCCTTTGGCTCCCCTAAGAACTTTGAAGAATGGCGCACATCGGTCTCCCGAGCGCGACATGAATCTCCCCAGAGCAGTAATTCTCCCAGCTAGCCTCTGTACTTCAGTCACATTCTTCGGCTCTGGCATCTCCAAAACAGCTTTCACCTTGTCAGGGTTGACCTCGATACCCCGAGGTGTAACCATGTATCCCAAAAATTTGCCTGCCGACACTCCAAATGCGCACTTTTCAGGGTTGAGTCGCATGTTGTACTTCCTCATTAATTCAAATGCAGCTCGGAGGTCTCTCGCGTGGTCCTCCTTGTGTTTGCTTTTTACTAGGATATCATCCACATAGGCCTCTACAGTTTTCCCGAGCAATGGTTCAAACACTATGTCCATCCCCGCTGAAACGTTGCCCCAGCATTCTTCAGACCGAAAGGCATAACTGTATAGCAATATGTGCCATAGTCGGTGATGAAGCTGGTCTTCTCCTCATCATCTGGGTGCATCTTCACTTGATTGTACCCCGAGAAGGCGTCCATGAAGCTAAGCAATTCATGCCCCGCTGTTGCGTCCACCAGGTGATCAATCCTGGGTAGCGGATAACTATCCTTCGGGCACGCCTTGTTCAGGTCGGTGTAGTCGATGCACATCCTCCACTTTCCAGATGATTTTTTGACCAGGACGACATTGGCCAACCATTCCGGGTATTTGACTTCACGAATGAACCCGGCATCCAGCAGCTTCTCAAGCTCCACCTTGATCGCCCGACTTCTCTCAGGAGCGAAGCTCCTCTTCTTCTGCTTCACAGGTTTAAAAGATGGGTCAATATTCAGTTCGTGGGTTATTACCTCGGGACTCAGTCCAGGCATGTCGGAGGGCTTCCATGCATATAGATCGGCGTTGTCCCGCAAGCATGCCACTATATCTTCGAATTCCTGCCCCTGCAATTTTACTCCGACTTGCAGGCATTTTCCTGAATCCTCCGGGTCAAGCGGAACCTTGCATGTCGTATCGCCAGGTTCGCCGATCTTGTTCTCATTCTCCCTGACATCGAACACGTCGATCGGGAGTGTTTCCTCTTTCCTCAGGCTATTTTTATAGCATCGCCGTGCTTCCTCGACATTGCCTCGTACCTCACCGACACCTCGGGCCGTTTTGAACTTAGCCCTCTGGTGCGGGAGAGAGACTACTAGTTGAAATTTCTTGATTCCGGGGCGACCAAAAATCACATTATACGCCGAGGGAATGTCCAGAACCAAGAATGTTACTGACACCGTCTTCAACCTCGGCTCATCGCCCATGGTGACCAGCATGTCTATCTTTCCTCGGGAACGATGTTGGGTCCCCCCAGCCCATACACAGTTGTATCGATGGGTAGCAGAGCGTCTTCCCCGAGGTTCATCCGCAGAAATGCGTCATAAAATAAGATGTTGGAGGATGCCCCAGTGTCAATAAAGACCCTCTTGACTTCTCGATTCGCCATTATCATGGAAACCAATAGAGCATCGTCATGTGGCGCTTCTACCGGGACGAGCTCCTCGTCAGTGAATGTTATGTCTTGTCTTTCTTCTCGGTTGATTTGCATCACCTCCTGTGATGATGAGCGATTCCTCTTCCTGCTCGGCTGCCCCGAACCAGGACCCCCAGCAATAAAATGTATTATGTCAGCTCTAGCTTGCTGATGCTGGGGTTCCGCCTCCTGTGGGGCTCCTGCTCGCTGCCTTTGCGCCGGCATATTTCTCTGGTTCCCCCCTTGTTCGAGGAATTCTTGCAATTCTCCATTCGGACAAATCCTTCAATGATGTCGCGAAGTTGCAGACATCGGTTTGTGAGGTGCCCGTGCGTCCGATGGAAGTCGCAATATTTCGATCTGTCTCGTTTATTGGTTGGCGTCGATATCGGGTGCGGCTGTGGTAACCGACGTTTCGTTTCCACTACAGCCAAAATTTTCCGTGGTGACGCGTTTAGCCGAGTGTAATATCGGTATCTTGGTTCATATCCACCTCGGTTTTCATCCCGACTTTTAGTTGACCGATCTCCACCTCGGTCGCTTTCTTTCTTGTCCTCCCTTTGCCTTTTGCCCCCTTTGTTGAGCTCTTGCTCTCTCTCCTCGGTCTTTATAGTAAGCCTGACCTTCTCGTACGCCTGAGTCAAAGTGTCTGGTGGATTGGTGTGAAAATCATACATCAGCTGACGATGTCTTACCCCTCTCTTCAACGCCATCAACGCGAATTTAGGGTCTATATCCTTCATATTTTGCTGTTCTTCACAAAACCTTTTGAAGTATTTTTTCAACGTCTCTCCTTCCTTCTGAGTGACGTTCAGCAGACTTTCCGAGTCCTTAAGAAATTTCGAGCTCGCGAAAAACCTTGTTTGAAACATGTCAACGAGCTCTTCCCAACTGTTGATGGACCCTGACCTCAACCCGGTAAACCAGGTCTGAGCGGGTCCCTCCAACGTCATGGGGAATGCTTGACAGTACGGCTTCGCTGTATCCCGTGAATTTCATGGCGGCCATGAAGCATGATACATGGGCCTTTGGTGATGACTTGCCGCTGTACTTCGAGATTTTTGGCGGTTTGAAGTTCTGAGGTAATGGTGCATCTTGGATCGTTACCGAGAACGGCGAATTTGGGTCTCGGGCGAAATTACTTGGCGGAGTCAATACCGATTTTACTCCGTCAGGTCTCGGGGGAAGTCCCGGTGTAGCGGCTACATCCTCTTCTCGGGGACGCGAGATTGCTTCAGCTCCGGCTTCCGTCTCTCCTGTCGATTCGTCCAAAGGAAGCACTTCTTCCGGACGTACTCCTTTTGATGGTGCTGCTCGTGCTCCACCTCTAGATCTTGGCTGCTGTTCTTGTCTTCTCTCCCTCGCCAATCGTGCACCGTGACTGCCCAGGCGTTTTTGGATAGGGGGTGGCCCTAACCTGCTGAACGCCGAGACTCGGTCCTGATTGGGGGAGTTATGATCAGGTCCTTGTTGGGGTTCTCCAGCATGATGGGACAACCTTTCCCTTGCCGGTATCCTCGCCGGCGCGGTTGTCTGTTGTGATTGGAGGAGATTACGCAACTCCTCCCTCAGCAGTTCACGGACTCCATCCATGGTTACTGGAACTTCTTGTGGTTGTAATTCAGTGTTGGGTTCGAAATTTTATTAAGTTCGAGCTTAGCTTATTTGAATGGCTCGGGTCTTGCCATAAGCTAAACAACATATTTGGAAAATCCCGATAAAATCTTTGAAAATAAAATAGGCTACAAAATTGCCTTAAAATAGGGATATGACAAAAAAAATATAGCAGCAACCATTGGAGTGGAATTAGGAAACCCTAAAAAATATAATAAAAAGAAAGGTGGCAACTATGGCAGCTGAATAGAAGGAAAGAAATTAAAAAAGTAATAAAATAAAATTTCTATTCTCATCTTAGTGGTTCTGCTGCAACCAAAGGAACAAGATTTCTAGCAATACTTAGCCATATTTATATTTACGGAACCCTAGCAACTGGGACTGTCTGGAAAAAACCGTCAAAACAAAAGAAATTTCGGAAGCCTTTCTACACAGCAGAGAAGAAAAAGAAGAAAAAGAAGAGAAGAGGGATCTTAAGAGAGCTCTTTGGAGGAAAATTACTACAGAGAGCTTCTGGAGAAATAAAAGAAAAGAGATCAAACTCAAGGTAAATTCATCTATCCAAGTGTGTTCAAGACCCCGAAACGCTAAGGACGGCCGGAATCCGACGGAGAGGCAAACAACCGAAATTTAACAATAAGATGCTATTGAAAAACGTGCAATCGTGGTGAACAAATCGGCGGTGGAAAGTATCTCGAAAGCACGAATGTGTTTCATAATGTGAAACCGTGCTTCGATAAGATGCAATACACCAAATCAGCAAAAGACCGTTTCGAAAGTACGAATGGGTTTCACAATGTGAAACCGTGCTTTAAAGAAAACATAATATACAAGTCGGCGAAATGCCGTTGACGACATGCAATGAGATTGGACAAATCGGAAGACGGAAGAGCACCTCAAAAGCACGAATATGTTTTCACGATATTCCAGCAACAAGCTCACAAGCCTACTAAAGGCAGAGCTCCAAAAAAGAGATCAAATGGAATCCGAGTTCTCACTTGGAAAAGAATTTTCACATTTTATTGTATTTAATTTTCTATTATGCATGTATGATTTGTTTAAATAGAAAATAATATTTTTCCTTAATCGGAGGTTTCGCATAAGCGTGTAATTAACATTGGATTATTTAATCCGTTGGAACAAGGTCTCAAAATAAAATTAAAATTTTCCCACAAAACAAAATGGCACGCCCGGTGGGACCTTGTTCTCCTCCCATCTTTGGAGATTTTATTTTTCTAAAATACTAATATTTGTGACTTTTATATTCGTGAAGGTATGGCATTCGAGAAGGTCACTATTCAATTCGGAAGCTTTAAAGCAAAGACCTATTGGGTCCAAATTCAATGTGACAATGTCACCTTGAAGACTTGTGACGATGTCGCTAAAATGAAGACATGCGACAATGTTGCACTGAAGACGCGTAACGATGTTGCACTGAAGACCCACGACGATGTTGTGCTAAAGACCTGCAATAATGTCGCTCTGGAGACACGCAATGATGTTGTTAATTTGAAGACCTGCGACAATGTCGCCTTGAAGACCAAGAAAGTTGATGCTGAAGCGAAGATCTGTGACGATGTCACAATAAAGACTCGTGATAATGTCACGCGGAAATCTCACGACAATGTCTCTCACGACAATGTCGCCAAAAGAGACGAATGTTGCGCTAAGGTTTTTCCTTTTGCCAAAAGATCACCCAATCATACTTTGGGAACAAATAATACTGTATGCACTGAAAGGATGAATATAGAGCAAGTGCAAAACTGTGCCTCTATCCAAATAGCATCAAATGACAATTTCAGAACTATTCATGTATACCATCCCAACCCTCATTGGCGATCACGGAAAGTCGAAAGTGTCCAGATAGTGGACGCACATTATATTGAAGTGTGGGAAGGAAAAAGAAACAAGAAAAATGATTCTTGGAAAAAGGGCTCTTTTCGAAGGGTGATGACAAAATTTATGAAACGGAATGTTAGAAGAACTCAGCAAAGAAAGCTTCAAAGGGTTGCTCCATTACAACCACAAACAGTAATTCAAATTTGCCCACTGGTCACCACCTCTAATTCATTTGAGGTCTTGCATCGGAATACTGCGACGGTCAAAGATGGTCATGAAACTTCCGCATGTATTAAAAATTCGGTCCATGAACGGCTGGGAGCTCAAAGAAGGCCAATTCACGAGCGGTTAGGGTCAGACACCCAGCCTAAAAAAATATCTATGCACCAACGATTTGGTCCTAAGAAGTCTGTTTTTGAACGATTAGGGCCACAGCCTCAAACTAAATGGGTGAAGAAGCAGAAAGAAAGCCGGAGGTTCTCTCAGATGTCCCAAAACTCACAGTGCATACACTAGTGAATCCTGATAATTCCTCTGCTTTTACCACTCAGAAAAGTGGAAATAATGATGGTCGATAAAAGACGAATGTCTATGCTACTCCGAGGAATCAAAGATTGCATAGATTGCCTGAAGAGCAAGTAGAAATAGAACAACTTGCTAACAGAGAAGGTGTACAAACAAGAAGGACTGCCAGAGCAAGAAAAATGCTTGAAGCACGAACAAACGCACCTAGACCGATGGTACCTGTACCAAGAAATGACTCTTCTGACAGAATGCCTGTCATGATGGCAGATATATCGAATCCGACACCGGAACAACAAGAGTTGGAAATGTTAAGAGCACAAATACAAGAGCGAGATCGTATGATAGCTGAAAGGAATGATCAACTTGCTCAGTTGAGTGCTAGAGTTAACTCTCTAATGGAGATAATGAATAATCGCAATATTAATCTAGCTGGAAATATGTCTCCGCAAACAACGAGCACCATAGCTGGTGCTCTAGTATCTCAACCATCCACAAGCAATGGAGTTACTTCTGGAGGAGCAAACAATAGTATTTCTCAAGAAGTTTTGTTACAAGCAATTGAAAATATAGTGAGCAAGAAGCTTGGAGAGCTGGGGGCTCATGTCCCATTCACAAGCCGCAATTATGTCAAGCCTTATCCTGCATGGCACGATAACATACCATTTCCTATGGGCTATCATTAGCCCAAGTTCAAAGAGTTTGATGGTACAGGATGTCCTCATGAGCATATAGCACATTTCTTATCAGCCTGTGGAGATACAGCACGAAGCAATTCTCTACTACTGAGGCAATTTGTCCAAACGCTGAAAGGCGCGGCATTCGAATGGTATTCTAAGCTGGCCCCAAATTCAATACACGATTGGGATACCATGAAGTCCCAATTCATGTCAAGATTCTACAACACCAGGAGGATCATTAGTATTTCAGAGCTACTTGCAACAAAGCAAAATACTAACGAACGTGCTGCTGATTTCATCACAAGATGGAGAAATATTAGCATCCATTGTTCCCAGGTACTTGACCAACATGAAGCAGTTAAATTGTGCATGAACAACTTGCATCCATGGTTGGCACTTTCCTTACATGGCGGAGCCCCGGCTACTTTTGAAATGCTATCCACAACAGCTACAAACGCTGAGGTTCATCTTCAACAAAATCCTGACATGCTGGCTAGACTAAAAGGTTCATCAGTCACCGAAGTCCAAACTAAAAACGTCTACATGATCGATAGTGCAACAAGCAACCATAACGACAATTCAAAGCCCGTTAGAAAAATTATACCCTTAGAAGAAAGGAGAAAAAAGGAATATCCGTTTCGAAAAGACAAAATTGAAAAATTGTTCAAACACGCTCTGAAGAAAGGGGTAATCCAGCTTCCCACCCCGAAGAGGCCCAATAAAGTTGATAAAATCGACAACCCCAACTACTGTGTATATCACCGTTGTTTGGGTCACAGGATTGAAAACTGTTGGGTATTTTTGGATCAACTGGTGAAATTGTACGAAGAAAAGAAGATAACATTTTCAAAAAATGTTCTCAAGGATAATGAAGCAAATCTCATCGTTTGATAATAATAAAGGATGGGTTACAGTTATGGAATCCACTATGCTCCTAACTGATAATACATTTCATCTTGAAATATATATTTCAAAAAAAAAAAAAAAAAAGGGTGTAGGACGTGCTACATATCAGCACGGGTAAAATATGAGACACTCAGCGGACCTAGCGAAAGCCATAAAATGCTAGGGGTAAAAAAGCAAAAAAAAAATCCGGTTGTAGTGAAAACCCGAAAGGGCGCTGCAGGCAAAAATGGATAAACCTCGCTATGGAAAAATCCGCATAGGTCCCAAAGGCAAAAGTAAGAGGTGGCTAATACTGGCGAAAACCTCAAAAAGAGGCGTCATATTAGCCAAAAAAAAAAAAAAAAAAAAAAAAGGCACACTTTCCATGTCTGGTCTATGATAGAACATTCTTGAGACTAGACAAACACGCACTCTCATTTTGACTAGGAGGGAACGTCCCTTCAGGGTCAACACGCAAGTGTTCTTGAGTCAAAACAAATCTCCACATCCTCATTTTGTCTAGGAAGGAACGTCCTTTCGGGATCGACACAAAAATATTCTTGAGACAAAATAATTCCCCAAAATCAAATGTTCAAACATCCATCTAAAGTCATCATTGCTGAATCAAGACAATTCTACTTGAACATCGAAGGAATTTATTGAGTAAAGAAGAGTTGCATATCTGATGGCAATTATAGAAGCGATCACGAAAACGCTATATCACTCCTTCGAATACCCAACTACACACACCAATCAAGAAAAGAAGAAGAAAAAGGAGACATCATCAACCACCACCCTTGCATCTCGGATACGAGAGAAGGCGGCCTAATGTGAATCACCTCGTCTCCGCTATTGACTTAATCAGCTTCGATCAAATCTCTGAAGACCGTAAAAATCAAGGTAAATTTCTAAAATTCGAGACTTCAGAACATGTTGGACGCCGAAATTCAGTGGTGGAACGTTGGAAATGACTGGAAACTAGTGATGGACGAAGAGCTAGTGCGACTGCACGCTGAAACATAAAAAAAGTAAAGTCCAGAGATCTCAGCCAAAAAAAAAAAAAAAAAAAGCTCTCCAATCTCGCTAAAAGAAGAAGAAATCTTGTTCAGTCGAAAGCAGAAAGCTTGACTACGGATAATATATTCACATGTGTGATCTCGAGCCAACTCAGGGTTAAACCATACCATCAAGTCTCGTCTTGAGTCAAATTCAGGACAACATATCATCATTAAATTCCAGAGCCCAATTCTAACCGTTCAAATTTTCAAGAACCAAATCACATGTTCAAATCTAGCTTAACTTTCATATAAGTCATGGCCAAAAGTTTGTTCACACATGTCTTCAAATTACTACTCAAATCATCATATTTGTCTAGTTAAATTTTAGATCACTCAAATCCCACGTCGGTCTTAAACAAAATTATCGGCCAAATATTGAGAGCCAAATTCTCGACTAACAATAACTTCAAAGTTAAGTCTTGGGCCAAATCTAAGACTAACCGTACTTTTGAAAGCCACTCATATGGTCTTAGGCAAAATCTATGATCATTCATGAAGACGCTAATTGATCAAATCAAGTTAAGATCGCAAAAACAAATTTCAAAATAGGGATATGACAAAAAAAATATAGCAGCAACCATTGGAGTGGAATTAGGAAACCCTAAAAAATATAATAAAAAGAAAGGTGGCAACTATGGCAGCTGAATAGAAGGAAAGAAATTAAAAAAGTAATAAAATAAAATTTCTATTCTCATCTTAGTGGTTCTGCTGCAACCAAAGGAACAAGATTTCTAGCAATACTTAGCCATATTTATATTTACGGAACCCTAGCAACTGGGACTGTCTGGAAAAAACCGTCAAAACAAAAGAAATTTCGGAAGCCTTTCTACACAGCAGAGAAGAAAAAGAAGAAAAAGAAGAGAAGAGGGATCTTAAGAGAGCTCTTTGGAGGAAAATTACTACAGAGAGCTTCTGGAGAAATAAAAGAAAAGAGATCAAACTCAAGGTAAATTCATCTATCCAAGTGTGTTCAAGACCCCGAAACATTAAAGACGGCCGGAATCCGACGAAGAGGTGAAACAACCGAAATTCGGCAATAAGATACTATTAAAAAAAACTTGAAATCATGGTGAACAAATCGGTGGTGAGAATATCTCGAAAGCACGAATGGGTTTCATAATATGAAACCGTGCTTCGATAAGATGCAATACACAAATCAGCAAAGACCGTTTCGAAAGCACGAATGGGTTTCACAATGTGAAACCGTGCTTTAAAGAAAACATAATATACAAGTCGGCGAAATGCCGTTGACGACATGCAATGAGATTGGACAAATCGGAAGACGGAAGAGCACCTCAAAAGCACGAATATGTTTTCACGATATTCCAGCAACAAGCTCACAAGCCTACTAAAGGCAGAGCTCCAAAAAAGAGATCAAATGGAATCCGAGTTCTCACTTGGAAAAGAATTTTCACATTTTATTGTTTTTAATTTTCTATTATGCATGTATGATTTGTTTAAATAGAAAATAATATTTTTCCTTAATCGGAGGTTTCGCATAAGCGTGTAATTAACATTGGATTATTTAATCCGATGGAACAAGGTCTCAAAATAAAATTAAAATTTTCCCACAAAACATTCAGCAGCAGGTTCTGGTGACTCATTTCCATCTGAAGATTAATCGGCTTGAAATTGTTGTGTGCCCACTCCACTGGGCTCTTCCAATGATCTGCGATCGTTTCTGCTAACATTACGGTTTGCCGTTCTTCTCCTAGCCATTGTTTTTGTGATGATATTCCCCACAGACGGCGCCAATTGATCGAACTGGTCCTCGACCGATCAATGAAGTGTTCAAAAACAGTAATAACTAGGATTATCAGCAGATAGTAATCGTAAGAGATGATCTAAATCGCACAAGACACACACGATTTTAACGTGGAAACCCTTGAAAGACAAGGTAAAACCACGGGCTGTCACGTAACGCCAACGAATCAATTGTTTCACTAAGAATAAGAATAATACAGATCTCTCAAACACTCTTCTCACTTTTACAGTATATCTCGGTATCTTTTCCAGCCAGCCAACCCCTTTTTCGGAGTTGTTTCTTGCCTTTTATAGCCATTATGGAGGACATTCCCTAGGCCCGGGCGGCCCTTGAGCTTCCTCATTTAATAGCCTAATAACTACGACTCATTAACTTCCTACCTTAATGAGCCGTTATTAAGAGTTATAAAGTGTGCGTCGGTTAGATTTCTTGTAAAGACTTCTCTGCACGTGTACGTAACGGTCCAACTTCTCATGATCTGCTGGTGTCGACCTCGGGCAAGGTCGCTACCGAGGTGTATGTCGGGAGTCGACCGTTGTTGGTACATATTCCAGTAAAAGCCTCGATGTCTATCTCGGGTATATACTTGTTTACGTCTTGAGTCTTTACTTCGGGTCCGGCCCATCTTCCTATTCAAAGCACGTCAGCATCATGACACGTGGCGGTCCAGAACGGGGTTATATCAGAAGTGATTATAGAACATGTTAGATTTTTAACGTGGAAATTTTGGCTGTTCACATACTAAGATTATGCTTGTACATAGTGGGTGATGCATGACTTAAATGACTAGCATGTAATTGTAATGCTACCTTACAATATAACGTGTATGAGTTATATGCTCAGCCGGTAGCAGGCAAGTGGATGTGATAATATGCATGATATGTCCATTATACGTTGTTCTACCCCGCATAATTATAATTAGTGATAGTTATGGTAGAATGGTTCATATGATAAACATGATTGGTTGTGAAACCTAGAAATGGGAGTTGTTATATTATGCTTGAGAGTCATGATTGAACGTCCCTATGTGATCCGAGTTGAGCGTTTTGCTGCACATGAATGCTATTGGTTATTGGGGATGATTATGGTTAAATGCTAAGTTAATACCCTTAATAGCAATTTGGTTATGTATGAACATGCTCACCTCTATCTCTGTCCTGAATTGTATGTGAGCGGATGGTTCTAGTCATACATGTTATGATGGTGTTGCTTATGATAATTTCAAAAATGATGTGGATGTGCACATGTTATATAGTGCAAGCTTGTTCGTTGAGATGGACTTAGGTTATGAGGTATCATGGGTATATATGGTTTGCTTTAGCATTCGATATACATGTCGGTACATTTCATTCATAGCATTCTCATTATGCCTAGTAATAGCATATTTGATTGAGAGGGTGGGCATGTGTGTTGGACTTGAAATAATGGGAAACTTGAATGCATGCTTGATGTTTTGTGTGGAAATATGATTAGTACTCCTAAGGAGGAGGTCCAAGACTGGTTCTTATGGCAGCGCGTGTCCCACACTTCTCTGATTTTTGGGGGCCAGCTTTAGGTTGGTATGTCATAGTGGTTGTGACATGTGTCGGTGCGTGACAAACAGTATAGATGAGATTCTTCGAATTTCCCACGTTTGGTGCTACATGCGCACGCCAACATCCCGCCGGATGGAGATTGGCTGGTGAGGGCCGTAAAATGTGGGTGCAGCGTTGTTAAGGGCACTAATCCCGTGAGCAAGATGAAGAAGACTGGTTATTGTGACTATTCTTCGAACGTGTTGGAAACATTGATTGTTTGACTTGTTGACTTAACATAGGAACTTTCAATATTTGAGGGGTCTCTTCGTATTAGAATTGGAAGATATAATCAGAAAAATTTGCATTCAGCCCCTCCTATTTTTAAACCTCTCCTCATTCAGTCACTTTAGTTTCTTAAATTTGTTTTTGGTCTCTCATGATTTTGACCGATGTATCAGAATTTTTGAGAAAAAATTTCAACATAAAAGTTATAGCTTTTGATAAGATTTACAACTTTCATATTAACATTTATTTCAAAAAAATAATTCCATATAGTTGTCTCAAACTATGAAATAGTAATGGATTTTATATCTGACCCGTTAATCTGTTGAAATTTCGAAGCTTCAAAAGATTTATTTAAAAGTATTTTTTGAAAAAATATTAAACATGAAAGTTGTACATCTCATCAAAATTTACAACTTTAATTTTACGATTTATCTAAAAAATATTGATTGCGGTAAAAATGACGTGGCATAATGATTGAAGAGGGGCTAAAATGGAATACCGCAAACTATAGGGATGATCGGGAATATGTTTCCCCTTGTAGGGTTGAATGAGAAGTTCCCTAAGATAATAACGATGATGAGCCAATTATATATGAACATGTAGCTATTAGTCTTGGAAGAGGAAATTCAAGCACATATAGAATATATAGATTTTTACATGAAAAGGCTCGCCGAGGTAAAACTAACGGGCTCACGTGACCGGCAACAAGATTTTACTAAAAATGAACAACGAATTCGACTTGTTGACGACTAGGAGCTTTCAATATTAATAGCTCTCTTATTACAAGATATCGATGGGGGAACGACTTTAGGAGTCGTCATTTTCCAATTATATATATCCAGCTAGACCTCGATTGATGTTATGAACTGTAAATATTTGGAAAGGAATAATAATATGTGAGGTCCCGATACTTGGTGTTGTTGTGTTTAGTTTGTAGGTGTATAGGTTTATACTTACTCAGTGTTCTGTTCGTATTTGTATGAATGCATATATATGATATTTTATCGCCTTTGGTGCAAGCCTGGGTGCGTGTATGGTAGGAATCCGTAAGTTGAGATCCCTAGACACGTGGGTATGCGTTTGTGTGTGATGGATAGTTTGCGACATAGATTTCGGATCGATTTGTACTTTGCATATAGGTTTCGATCGACCGAAACCACTTAGGTGCGTGTATAAGTTAGATCGTGTGCGATTTTGGCCGAACCAAACTCATAGCCGCGCCCGACCTGTTTCCTCCTATCTCTCCAATTCTTCTCTTGATCTATTAGCTAGCTGGTGAGCCTTGGAAGAGTGATCGATTGCGTATTTGAGATCGTGGCGATGAGTGCTTCGCGTGGGTACCGAACTCGACATTTTCGGTACAGGTTTCGCACGGGGGAAAATCTAGGGTTCCACCTAGAGGTGAGGGTGCTCGATTTGTCTTATATTTGTGTTGTTTTATGCTTTACGAATGTTTATATTTAACCCATATGTGGTTTATAGCATATGGAAGTGGCTAAAGAACATGTTAGGGTTTTAACGTAGAAATTTCGGTTGTTCATATACTAAGATTATGCTTGTACATAGTAGGTGAAGCATGATTTGAATGACTAGCATGTACTTGTGATGCTACCTTACAACATAACGTGTATGGTTATATGCCCGGTCGGTACACGGCAAGTAGATGTGATAATATGTATGATATGTCCATTATACGTTGTTCTACCCCACATAAATATAACTAGTGATACTTGTGGTAGAATGGTTCATATGATAAACACGATCGATTGTGAAACCTAGAAATGGGAGTTGTTATATTATGCTTGAGAATCATGATTGGACGTCTCTATGTGATCCGAGTTGAACGTTTTGCTGCACATGAATGTTGTTGGCTATTGGGATGAGTATTATGGTTAAATGCTAAGTTAATACCGTTATTAGCAATTTGGTTATGTATGAACATGCTCACCTCTATCTCTGTCCCGAGTTGTATGTGAGCGGATGGTTCTAGTCATACATGTTATGATGGTGTTGCTTATGATAATTTCAAAAATGATGTGGATGTGCACATGTTATATAGTGCAAGCTTGTTCGTTGAGATGGACTTAGGTTATGAGGTATCATGGGTATGTATGATTTGCTTTAGCATTCGATATACATGTCGTTACATTTCATTCATAGCATTCTCATTATGCCTAGTAATAGCATATTTGATTGAGAGGGTGGGCATGTGTGTTGGACTTGAAATAGTGGGAAACTTGAATGCATGCTTGATGTTTTGTGTGGAAATATGATTAGTACTCCTAAGGAGGAGGTCCAAGACTGGTTCTTATGGCCGGGGGTGTCCCACACTTCTCTGATTTTTGGGGGCCAGCTTTTGGTTGGTATGTCATAGTGGTTGTGACATGTGTCGGTGCGTGACAAACAGTATAGATGAGATTCTTCGAATTTCCCACGTTTGGAGCTACATGTGCACGCCAAAATCCAGCCGGATGGAGATTGGCTGGTGAGGGCCGTAAAATGTGGGTGCAGCGTTGTTAAGGGTACTAATCCCATGAGCAAGATGAAGACGACTGGTTATTGTGACTATTCTTCGAACGTGTTGGAAACGTTGATTGTTTGACTTGTTGACTTAACATAGGAACTTTCAATATTTGAGGGGTCTCTTCGTATTAGAATTAGAAGATACAATCAGGAAAATTTGCATTCAGCCCCTCCTATTTTTAAACCTCTCCTCATTCAGGCACTTTAGTTTCTTAAATTTGTTTTTGGTCTCTCATCATTTTGCCCGATGTATCAGAATTTTTTAAAAAAAATTTTAACATAAAAATTATAGCTTTTGATAAGATTTACAACTTTCATATTAACATTTATTTCAAAAAAATAATTCTATATAGTTGTTTCAAGCAAGGTTTAAATATCGTGCCGTGCCGAGTTTCGGTAAATTCCGAACTCGAGACGTGCCGACCGTGCCGATCGTGCCGTGCCGGTCGTGCCGATAATAAAATATTTTTTTAAAATTTTATTATATTTTTTAAAACATTTAACGTTTTTTAAAGTTTTTTAAGTTTTTTAAAAATCAAAAAAAAAAAAAGGAAGGTGCGGGCGCGCGACGGCAGCTGCCGGTCGCACGCCCGCGCCTTATTATAAAAAAAAAGTACGTCGCCCGCACGCGGGCGACCGGCAGCTGCCGGTCGCCCGCGTGCGGGCGACCGTACCGTCTTCCTCCTCGCGAAAGCGAGGAGGAAGATGGAAAAAAAAAAAAAAAAAAAACTGCGGAAGAGAGAGAGAGAGAGAGAGAAGAGGGGACGGTGCCGGGCGGCACCGAGCGTGCCGCCCGGCTTTTAAAACCTTGGTTCAAGACTATGAAATATTAATGAATTTTATATCTGACCCGTTAATCTGTTGAAATTTTCAAGCTTCAAAAGATTTATTTAAAAGTATTTTTTGAAAAAATATTAAACATGAAAGTTGTACATCTCATCAAAATTTACAACTTTTATTTTAACGATTTATCTAAAAAATATTGATTGTGGTAAAAATGACGTGACATAATGATTGAAGAGGGGCTAAAATGGAATACCGCAAACTATAGGGATGATCGGGAATATGTTTCCCCTTATAGGGTTGAATGAGAAGTTCCCCAAGATAATAACGATGATGAGCCAATTATAGATAAATGTCGACACCCCATTTTGTCCGGGTTGTAATGTCATCTTATGGACTCGACACATACCAGACATACAGCTTACGCTGGCAAGTTCGATTACCGGTTGAATTGCTGAAAACACTTTACTTTAACCAAAGGTCCATTTCAGTATCCCTAATTAGACTTCTCGGTGTCAGAAATTGTCCGAAAAATAAAATAAAAGTCAAGATCATACATTCTATTGACCGGTTAATAAGTAAAAATGGTATTTAATTATTATAAGGTTCAAGTCAACTTTCCTAAAATATCAATGTAATAATTTGTTTTTATTGTCCATTGGATAATGGAAATATTGATTTTAGTTATAAAGAGAGAGAGGGCAAGCAATCAAGAGGGGGGCTGCAGGAGTGGAGGCTTAAAAAAAAAAAAGAAAGAGAAAAAAAAAAAAAAAAAAAAAAAAAAAAACAAAGGAGAACCAGGCAACAACGCAGAGAAGAAGAAGGAAAAAAGAAGAAAGAGAAAGAGAGGAAGAAGAGAAGGAGGAGATCGGCCGGCTCAAGCACGACCTTGACGGACATCACCACCGTCATCTTGAAGCTCAGGAGGCCGTGGACGAACATCTTCGACGATCTTTCGAGTTCGAGGTCGCCGTCGTCGGACTTACACCGTCGGCCTCACGTTCACACATACCGAGCAGAGGTAACCCCCTTAAACCTTACTAGTTCTCGTCTTCAAACTCCTGTGATCACGAGACGCTGCCGTGGCCTCGCCGGCGGCGAGCCACGGCGGCCGGAGCTCTAAATCAAAAAAATATATAAAACTTGCACCCACCTATAACTCACTACACGTACGGCGAAACAAAATTTCGACTTCACCGTTGAACTCAGCATGGTTGAAAACCTTAAGAACACCCTTTTTGACGTTGAAGGGAGCCGGTCGCCGAAACACGGCAGATAATCGCGAATCCGTAAACTCACTAAACGGAGCTCCGGACTCGATTTTTGACATCTCCATTGCATCCGGGAGGGTCGAAAACCCCCCGGGTGGCTAGCTCTCGGACGCCACCGCCGACGGCAAGGCGCCGCCGGCGCGGCGACCGAGACGAGCGCGAGCTCGGCCGAGCTCGCGCTCTTCTGTTTTAGACGATGACCGTCGTCGACCTGCGTCACGAACCCAATCCGGCGCGGCGAGCCCCCGCAGCGGCGTTAGCCCTGCGCGCGTTCTGGCCGAGCCCAGACGCGCACAGCTCGTCTGGGCCGAGCCCGTTAAGCTCAGGCCGAACCACATTTGTCCGGTCCAGCCCATTTAGGGCCCAAATTGATTTAATTTCAATTTAATTCATTTTTTAATCAATTTTGATGGGTTATAGGTGTATACTTATAACCTAATTATATATTCGGAGATGTATACTTCCTAATTTTTTTATTTTTTTTTATTTATTTTGAGTTTATACCATTTTATAAGTGAATAATTTTATAAGAAATTTTTCACGTTTAATAAAATGAGTTATAGGTGTATACTTATAATTCAATTAATAATTAGAAAATAGAGGTGTATACTTCTTTTTCTAATTCACAATAAAAATATTATTTTATTTTAAATGAACGATTGAATAGTCATGTATTTAATAATAAATATGTGCTAAAAATATAAATCTAAAATTATTTTAATCACTTATATAGAGTACTCTCTTTCGAGGGGCGCTGTGGGGGTGTTCCGTCTTCCCCACACGTAAACGACGAACGAGCCTTTGAATCTCGAATGTGCCTTATCCCGGTTTCCTAGATTTCCATTAAATATCTAGGTGGCGACTCCAACCCTTTCCCCTCTCCGGAGGAAGGTTGTCAACAGATGGCGAATCCACTGGGGACTCGTCAGGCTCGTTTTAAGTGATTAAAATAATTTTGAATTTATATTTAACACATACAAATAAATATTTGGTTATTTTAATAATGGTGTTTTTGTATATATTTTATTAATGTTCTGCATGATGTAATAACCAGGGTATGCCCATCCTATTTACTGAGACAATCGAAGCTTGCGTACAATGTACGTAGGTAGTCCGTAATGCCTGGCCCTTTTACCCCCAGTCAAAAGTTATCTGGGTAGTACCCCGAGCTGATGTACTATGTGTATTGGTCGTCGGGAGGAACCCCAGCAATGACAGGCTGTTAGATAAGCCACTGGGATAATCTGAGCTCGTGTACAATGTGCACGGGTTGTCCGTAAGCCCAGCCGACATAGGCACCCATAACATCCCTCTCCGCATTTATGCATATTGATGAATGCGGTGTAAATTGTGCATCGCATATGGTGACTCAGGGCGTATACCCATTCTATCTATGTGGATAATCGGAACTTACGTACAATGTGCGTAGGTAGTCCGTAAGCCCAGCTTTTATAAATACCCATATCAAATCCTACATGTATATCGTGAATTGGATTCATAATCCTTGTGAATATATGTTTTTCCTTTTAAAACACTTTAATATTACATCTATTCGCCCAAAATTCACTCTTAACTCCTAAAAGTAAAACAAAAAAAGCGCAAAAATTATTATGCTTTCGCTCAAATATTTTTTTTTTTTTTTTAAAAAAAAATCTCCTATTCGTTATTCTGCAACTTGAAACTTTTCTTTTTCATTGGCAATTAAAACTCATTTTTACAAACTTTTTTTTAACTTTTCCAAATAACATTTCTTTTTACAAAGAAAAAAAAAAGAAAATTTCTTTTAAAAACTTGTGATTTTACTCAAATCCTACATAAACTTTTGTATTTCTTTTTTCAAATAAAAGCATTCGCGCACGCATCGTGGACACACGGTCAAGACGACTTTCCCGAAAAGAAGTCTGTATCTATCCTGAGCAATAATGCTCTCACCAGCAACACTAGCATAGGAATCAACAAAATCGATACAATTTATTTCGAGACGAGTGATATTTAGAGAAAATGAAGCATCCTCACATTTGTCTGCCACTATGATGAGTCGTTTGCTTTCACCAAGTCATGCTGAGATCTATATTAGTTCATTTTTGATTGTTCATATCGTTAAATTCTTCTTGTATCAAGTTTTATCTTTTATAGACCACTCTAGTTGGAAAGAAGTTTTTCCAATGCAACTTTAAATGAGGTTGATTATAAAAGCGGCCAATTTTCTTACCATTTGTCACGAATCATTCTCTTTTCATCAATATACACAGTTCTGCAAATGTAAAAATAATGCGTTCTATGTTAACTTAATAAAAAGAAGCAAAATAACTTAGTCAAAAAAAAAAAGAGAAAAAAAAAAGAAAAAAAAATATGTATCCCATCATATGTATGCACTGTTAGAAGAAAAACATCTGAGCACACCATGTCAATGTATAGAGCCAAGCAAGTGATCAAAAAAAATCTACAGTTTATAAGAACATTATCTTCAGACTAACATCATGTGAAATATGAGAGTTCAAGAAAACAGACAAATAAGGAAAACAAAAAAAAAAGTTGTTAGATGAGAAAAAAAAAAAAGAAAAACTACTCCGCTGCTTTGGCTCATAACTAGAAGTATTCATGAGCCCCATGTTTACTTTTACGAACGTACTTTAGTATGAGTATGCAAGCAACTTAAGTATATGTCTTATTGGATACCGTACCTTCATCATCAAATGTCGGTATCGCGCAAAAGAAAAGTACAACTTAAGATACAGAAAAAAAAGAGAGAAAAAAGAGAAAGAGAAGGAGACGAAAAACAAAGTTTGAAGAATTATCAAACACTTAACTGCATCATATGAACAAGGAAATCTGGAAGAAAGCTTCATGAGAAGAACGAACAGAATTTTAGATTACTGTCAATTCCCAACATCAAAATTTTAGGAACGAAGCTTTCTTACCGGACACATATGGGACAAAAAATACGTACATCGCAAAACATCAAAGAAATCGAGCATGCAAAATGGGAAAAAAAAAAAATCTCAAGCCCGCTAGGCTGAAAAACCTGAAAAAAGTGGCCTAGGCAAAAACTAGCTAGGCATGACAAGTGTTGTTGAATCTTCTTAGTTATTTTTTAAACAAAGAGCATGCATTCGAGAAATTTCTACTTGCAGATTTTATGTTTCACGTCTATTCACAATAATAACTTAACAAAATCTCTCATAACTCCATTTCTGAAGCCATTCTTCATGAGCTCCACTTCCAAAATAAGCTAAGTCCATTAACTCCAACTCCAAGAATAGCCAAATTAATCAAACCCAAAAGTTGGCCCAAATTCTTTATTATCAAATGAGATTCATTCAAGTTGCATAATTCCAATTTAGAGGTTAGACTTTTAAGATTTTTTTTCGAAAATCTAAGAAAAGATCAACTTGACTACATTTTGAATAAAAGAACATATCATGACCAGTTATGACTAAAAAAAATGGCATGACTTGTATGAAAGAAAAAAAGAAGTCAAAATGGGCAACGGGCGCAAAATATTGTTATCAAACGGCAAAATTTTAAAAAAGTAAGAAGTAAAAAAAAAAAAGAAGCCAGACAAGCAAACTAGCTGGTTCCCAACTATACTGGGGCAAAATTTTTAAATAAAAATTAAGCATACAAAAACAAAGATAAAAAACACGTAAGTCATAATGCCAAACGCAAGCAGTCAATGGCATTTGGTTTGGATGATACCAAGCTAACAAGAAATCAAGATAAAGAAAACATCAGAAGACTCGTCTTAACTCTCAGCACCAGAATTTGTCATAAACATGTGAAAGAACTTTGAAAATTGGCAGATTTACACACATCACCTCTAACTTCGGAAATTGTTTAGAACAAAAAGATCATTTTCAAAAATCAACATCTTCTAACATTCAAATCTTCCGTTAAAGCAAATGTCAGAATGTGACAACGAGCAAAGAACTTACATTAAGCAAAAGTGTTCTAAGAAATATCCGGGTACCGAACTTCTCCACACTATTTCCATAAAAATTTTGCATTCCAAATCAAAGATTTTTTTAATATTTGATAAAATCACTTTTCTATAATTTTGCAAACAAAATTCAGATCAATTAACGTTAAAAAATTTGACAAACGCTAAATTATGTTTACTCACAATTTCTACGAGCGTAGTCTATACGATTTCACTTTCACAAACAGTTCACAGAAGTTCTTGAATCTTTCACATTCCTCTCAAATACATGGCAATAATGCCCATATATGCTATCCGATAAGGCCAGTTTCCGTATCATTACGAGGCGTAGTTCTCGTACATCTTTTCGCGAGCGTACCTAGAGGCGTAGTTTCTCGTACCCTTTCTACGAGGCGTATCGTGCCCTTTCTAGCCAGTCCTACCCATTAGCTAACCTCATTTCTCTCACGAGGCGTAGTTCTTCGTACTTTCTTTACAGATTCTGAGAAACAAATCAAGATCTGTTGATAAGTCCCTGAGAAAAGCAAATCGGGCTTATCTTCACACATTCGAGAAGCAAATCGGCGCGATATACTTCTCCACATGTCCGAGAAGACAACAGTTTATTTCTACGACTTGAGGCAAATCATCGTGGTAAGTCTCGAGAAAGCAAATCGGCATTGCTTACGAATCTGACATGCAGCGTGATACCAGCAAATCGGTACTCACGAGGAAGCTAAATCGGATTTTCTTTCCAGCTCGAGAAAATCGCTCCTGTTCAATAGTTGCTGAGAAACAAAACAGATTTTGTAGTCCGGACAGCAAATTGGCTGTACTTCACAGATTCCCGAGTCAAGAGACGAACCGTGTCATCTTTGTTCGCAATTTCGAGAACAATCCTGATCGACTGTCTCTTGTATCATATAGATACTGTCTATGATTAACCAAATCGATCTTGATAAGTCCGAACGCTCGGGGCTAATCGTTACTGAACGACTGAATCCGATGATATCAAGACATCCTAGGGTCGATGTATTCGATCTCTTTTACTCCGAAGAGTCTCAGAGTCACAAATCATCCCGAGAGTCGACTTGGTTCTTCGGCATCTCTGCAGACGAGAACAGAGATCGTATAACTCTACCTTGAAAAGCACTCGGTGCTGATTTCATCTTCGTCTAGACACGTTCTCGACAAAATTTCAATCTAGCCCTTGAGTGATGTACTCTTGGTCATTTCTGTCGGACGACTGAATCCCATGATTATAACTTATATCCTTGAAGTCGGACTGTGCTTCAAGATGCATCCCTTTTCATAGAGACGGACCTGATCTCATGATCACTAATTTTAAATCATTAGCCCTTGGAAGTCGACGTGTACTGCTTGGGTCATTCGTCCGGTCGTGGGACGACTGATCCCATGGCTGTCAGACTCGATCCTGAAGCTCGACTGTGCGTTCAGGATTCATCTCGATCATGAGACGACTGTCTCGTTGAATCGAAAATTTCAATCTTTACCCTTGAGTCGACTGTACTCCTGGGTCATTTCATGTCATGGACGACTGATTCCATGATTATCAATTTATCCTTGAAGTCGATGCACTTCAAGATCATCTTTATCATGAGACGACTGATCTATATGATCACAATTTCATTACCGCTTGAGGTCGACTTGTACTTCTCTGGGTCATTCTCTGTCCGTGGACGACTATCCAGACTATCAACTCTATCTTGAAGCCGACTGGCGTCTTCAGGATCATCTTCGATCATGAACGACTGTTTCTGAATCAAAATTTCAATCTTACCCTTGAGTCGACGTTACTCCTAGGGTCGATTTCTCGTCATTGGGACGACTAAGATTCATGATATCGAAATTCATCTTTAGAAGGTCGACGCACTTCAAGATCATTTTTATCAATGAGAACGCTGATCTTAGAGTCACAATTTTCAGATCCTAACTTTTAGTAGACTGTACTCTTTAGGATGCATTTCCGTCATGAGACTGATTCTGATTATCTCTTCTCT
>MJHO01000094.1:67166-200111 GCA_002076135.1 Xerophyta viscosa | reverse complement strand
AACATTCTACCTAGATGTCCGACAAGTCATAATAAAGCCGAATATGTCCAAACAAGTCATAACGAGGCCGAATGTCACTACTACTACGGTATTAATCCGACCACATGCTAAGGTACTTCAAGTACTAGCTCGTATATGCTATCACATTAACACGAGCGGGCATCCATACAATATACATCAACATAACATAACTAAAATCAACATAAACACATAAGTGAGACCGCGGGTTCACTCACCTTCGTCCCGGTCTTACCAAACCGAGACCCGACGGACGACGTGAAACCCCAGGTGCTCAACCAAAAACAACTCCATCTACGCGATTACAAAGCCGAGGCGAAGCGACGAAAACATCCGAGTTCGCCGGAGAAGCTCGCCGGAGACGGTCGGCGGCGACTCCTGAAGCGGCGGCGGCAGTCGGAGCAAACAGACGTCGGAGGAGGCGGCGGCGACCTCGGGTGACGACGGCCGGAGCAGTAGCGGCGACGTGCGGCGGCGCGGCCGAACACGAGCAGAGAGGACGGAGATGAAGATCCGGCAGTTGCGGCGTCCAATCGGCGGCAGGGAGGTTCGTCGGTGACCAAGGTGACGGCGAGACGCCACGGACGGCGACGGCGAGGCGCGGCGGCGCCGGAATCGACGGTGGCGACAACTAGGGTTCCGCGCGGTCGAGGAAATCGAGCGCGAGAACGAGCGAGAGGGAGAGGGACTGGGCCAGAGGAGGTGGGGGTCAGGTTCGGCGACGTGCCGGCGGCGGACGGCGCGGCGATCGGCGGCGGGCGAGATCGCGGGTGCACGCGATCGCGAGAGCGAGAGAGGGTGAGGTCGGGCGAGAGAAAGAGAGGAGTGAGCGGGTGCGGGGCGACCTGGCGAGCCAAATGGCTCGCCCGGGGTCGGTCGGGCTCGGCGGGCCGAGCCACTTTGGCTCGGTCGGCCGGGTCCGAACCCAGATGGGCCCAATTAAGCCCAAAACACACCAAATCAATTCCAATACAAGTCAAACACCCGAAACCAAATAAATCTCTCGAATAAACTCGAAATAAAACCAAATCAAACTCCGAATAAATCCGATTCAAAAACAAATATTAATTCACGAAAATCCGAAACCTTACACACCTATAACTCACCACATATAACAACGAAACGAAATTTCGACTTCACCATTGAACTCGGCATAGTAGAAACCTTAAGAACTCCCGTCTGACGAGAACGGAACCGGACGCCGAAACGCGCAAAGCCTTAAACACGAAAACTCGCTAAACGAGGCTTCACATCGATTTTTGACATCTCCATTGCATCCGGGGGTCGAAAACCCCCGGAGGTCGGTCTCGGCCGCCACCGCAACGGCAAGTGCCGCCGGCGGCGGCGGATCGAGACGAGCGCGAGCTCGCGCTCGTCTGATTAGTGCGGACCGGCTTGCCGGTCATCGACCGGCCAAGCCGGTAGCGAACCTAATCCGGGCGCAGCGAAACGCGTCCGGACGCGCAGCGCGTCTGGGCCGACCAGTTTAGCTCGGACCGGACCATTTGTCCGGTCCAGCCCATTTAGGGCCCAAATTGGTTTAATTTTTTTTAATCAATATTTAATCAATTTTAATGGGTTATAGGTCTATACTTGTAACCCAAGTATATATTCGGAGGTGTACACTTCCTAAATTATTTATTTTTAAATAAAATACCATTTTATAAGTCAATAATTTCATACTATGTTTCTCACATTTAATAAAATGAGTTATAGGTGTATACTTATAACCCAAGTATATATTCGGAGGTGTATACTTCCTAAATTATTTATTTTTCGATATAAACCATTTTATATGTCAATAATCTCATAAATAAAATGAGTTATAGGTGTATACTTATAATTCAATTAATAATTTGAAAATAGAGTTGTATACTTCTTTTTCTAATTCACGACAAAACTATTATTTTATTTTAAATAGATAATTAAATATTTATGTATTTAATAGTAAATATGTGTTAAAAATATAAATCTAAAATTATTTTAATCACTTATATAGAGTACCCTCTTTCGAGGGGCGTTGTGGGGGTGTTCCGTCTTCCCCACACGTAAATGACGAACGAGCCTTTGAATCTCGAATGTGCATTATCTCGGTTTCCTAGATTTCCATAAAATATCTAGGTGGCGACTCCAACCCCTTTCCCCCATCAGGAGGAAGGTCGTCAACAGATGGCGACTCCGCTGGGGACTCGTCAGGCTCGTTTTAAGTTTTATATTTATATTTAACACACAAAATACATGTTTTGTTTTTCTAATATTGATGTCTTTGTATATATTTTATTACTGTTTTGCATGTATGTATAACCCAGGGGGTATGCCCATCCTATTTACCGGGACAATCGGAGCTTGCGTACAATATGCGTAGGTAGTTCGTAATGCCTGGCCCTTTTTACCCACAGTCAAAAGTTATCTGGGTAGTACCCCGAGCTGATGTACTATGTGCATTGGTCGTCGGGAGGAACCCCAGCAATGACAGACTGTTAGATAAGCCACTGGGATAATCGGAGCTCGTGTACAATGTGCACGGGTAGTCCGTAAGCCCAGCCAACATAGGCACCCTTAATATCCCTACCGGCATTTATGCATATTGATGAATGCGGTGTAAATTTTACATCGCATATGCTGACTCAGGGCGTATGCCCATTCTATCTACTGGGATAATCAGAGTTTACGTACAATGTGCGTAGGTAGTCCGTAAGCCCAGCTTTTATAAATATCCATATCTTATCACACATGCATATCGTGAATTGGATTCATAATTCTTGTGAAATATATTTTTCCTTTAAAACACTTAAATAACACCTCTATTCGTCCAAAATTCATTCCTAACTCCTAAAAATAAATAAAAAAAAACAACAAAAATCATTATTCTTTCGCTCAAATATTTTCTTCAAAAATTTTTATTCGTTCTTCTGCAACTTGAAACTTTTCTTTTTCATTGGCAATTAAAACTTATTTTTACAAATTTTTTTACACCTTTCCAAATAACATTTCTTTTTACAAAGAAAAAAAAAAAAAGAAAATTTCCTCTAAAACTTGTGATTTTATTCAAATCCTACATTAACTTTTGTATTTCTTTTTTTTTCAAATAAAAGCATTCGCGCACGCATCGCGGACACAAGGTCAAGACGACTTTCCCGGAAAGAAATCTGTATCTACCCTGAGCAACAATGCTCTCACCAGCACCACTAGCATAGGAATCAACAGAATCGATACAATTTATTTCGAGACGAGTGATATTTAGAGAAAATGAAGCATCATCACATTTGTCAACCACTATGATGAATCGTTTGCTTTTACCAAGTCATGCTGAGATCTATATTAGTACATTTCTGATTGTCATATGTGCTTAAATTCTTTCTAGTATCAAGTTTTATCTTTTTAATAGACCACTCTAGTGGGAAAGAAGTTTTTGCAATGCAACTTTAAATGAGTTTAAATTGATTATAAAAGCGGCCAATTTCTCTACCATTTGTCACGAAATCATTCTGCTTTCATCAATATACAAGTTCTGCAAAATGTAAAAATAATGCATGTTCTATGTTAACTTAATAAAAAGAAGCAACTGGTAACTTGTCCCAAAAAAAAAAAAAAAAAGAAAGAAAAATATATTGTATCCCCATCATATGTATGCACTTCGAGAAGAAAAACATCGAGCAACTACTGTCAATGTTGGAACAAGCCAAGTGATTACCAAACAAAAATCAGGAACCATTATACAAAACTCAAAGAAAGAGTTATCTCAGATGAATTGAAAAGCTCATGTGAAAATGAGAGACGAAGAATTGCAACAACAATGGAAATATGATGTAGTTCAAAAAAAAAAAAAAGTGAAAAAAAGAAGAAAAGAAAAAAAACTACTACTCCGCTGCTTTAAGTTGCTCAGTAACTAGAAGTATTCATGAGCCCCATGTTTACTTTTATTTCGAACGGTAACTTTAGTATGAGTATGCAAAGCAACTTAAGTATATGTCTTATTGAGTAACCGGGTACCTTCATCATCAATGTCGGTATTCGCGCCAAAAGATAAACTACAACTTAAGAAATGAAAAAAGAGAGAGAAAAGAAGAAAAGAGAAGGAGACGAAAACAAAAGTTTGAAGAATCATCAACACTCCAACTGCATCATATGAACCAACGGAAATCTGGAAGAAAAGCTCAATGAGAAGAACGAACAGAATATCAGAGATTACTGTCAATTCCAACTATCAAAATTTCTAGGAACGAAGCTTTCTTACCGACAACATTGGGACAAAACTACGTACAATCGCAAAACATCAAAGAAATCAGCATGCACAAATGGGGACAAAAAAAAAAAAAAGTCTCAAGCCCGCTAGGCTGAAGACCTGAAAAGGGCCTAGGCAAAACTAGCTAGGGCATGACAAGTTGTTGAATCTTCTTACTTATTTTGTTAAACAAAGAGCATGCATTCGAGAAATTTCTACTCTGCAGGATTTATATGTTTCAGCTCTACTCCACATAATAAGCTTAACAAAATCTCTCGATAACTCCACTTTCTAAACAAGCCATTACTTCATGAGCTCCACTTCCCAAAATAAGCTAAGTCCCATTAACTCCAACTCCAAAATAGCCAAATTAACCAAACCCAAAAATTGGCCAATTTTATTATCAAATGAGATTCACTTACAAGTTGCATACTTCCAATTTAGAGGTTCAGACTTTAAGATTTTTTTTCGAAAATCTAAGAAAAGATCAACTTGTACTACATGTTGAATAGAAACACATATCATGACCAGTTATGATCTAAACAAACATCGGCATGACTTGTATGAAAGAAAAACAAGAAGTCAAAATGGGGCAAAATTTTCATTGGATTAATCAAAAAACAAAAAAAAAAAAAGAAAAAAAAAAAGAAAAAAAAAAGAAGACAAGCACGCAAACCAGTTCCACAACTATACTGGGGCAATTTTTAGAAGTGATGAAAATTGAAAGCATACAAAGTGACAAGAGCAAAGAAAACACAGTAAGTATAATGACAAACAGCAATTGTTCAAACTGGGGCAATTTGTTGGATAAAATTGACGGACAACAGCTAACGAAAGAAATCAAGGAATAAAAGAAAAATAAAGCACTCTCTTATAGTGAAGCAATTGTGCTAACAGAAAATAAAAGTCAGATTTCGACACCATCAGCCTAAACTGGGGCAAATTTTTACAAAAAATTTGCAACAAGCCAAATGCTTAACTTTCAAATGCTCCGAAAGCAGTCAGAATGTGCCAGCAAAAGAACTCAAAGAAGCAAAGGCATCAAGAAAAGTCGGATTGACCGAACTCTCGCACACAGCATATTTTGCCATAAAATCATGTCCAACAAAATTTTTTGAAAATATTTTGTCAATAAAACATCACTTTCGTATGAAAATTTTTGACAAACAAAATTTGATTTCGCAATTAATTCATTTTCACAAAAATTTTTGACAAACGAACACTTACTTTTTACACAAAATTTCTGACAATATCTACGATTTCAACTTTTCAACATCAAACATTTTGATTTTCACAAGAAAATTTTTCTTGAACTCTTTCATATCAACAATCTCAAATACATAATGCAAACCCTCATATTTATCATCTCACGAGGCGTAGTTCCCGTATCATTCTCACGAGGCGTAGTTCTCGTACCTATTTCACGAGGCGTAGTTCTCGTACCCTTCTCACGAGGCGTAGTTCTCGTACCCTTCTCACGAGGCGTAGTTCTCGTACCCTTCTCACGAGGCCTAGCTCTCATACCCATTTCACGAGGCGTAGCTCTCGTACCTTTTCTCACGAGGCGTAGTTCTCGTACTTTCTTTTACAGATTCTGAGAAACAAATCAGATCTGTGATAAGTCCTGAGAAGCAAATCGGGCTTATCTTCACACATTCCGAGAAGCAAATCGGGCGTGTATCCTTTTCTCCAAGTCTCGAGAAACAAATCTAGTTTATTTCTTACAGACTCTGAGAAGCAAATCAGATCTGTGGTAAGTCCCGAGAAGCAAATCGGGCTTATCTTTCCACATTCCGAGAAGCAAATCGGATTGTGTCCTCTTCAAATATTCTTACAAACACTTTCGAAGTCGACTGTACTTCAAAGTTACCGCTGTCAAGAGACGACCGTTCTCTTGATCGCAATTTCAAACTTACCCTTGAGTCGACTGTGCTCTTGGGTCACTCCATTATGGGACGACTGATCCCATGATTATCAATTCATCCTTGAAGTCGACTGTGCTCTTGGGTCACTCCATTATGGGACGACTGATCCCATGATTATCAATTCATCCTTGAAGTCGACTGCACTTCAAGATCATCTTTATCATGAGACGACTGATCTCATGATCACAATTTCATACCCTTGAGTCGACTGTACTCTTGGGTCATCTCCATCATGGCACGACTGATCCCATGACTATCAACTCTATCCTTGAAGCCGACTGTGCTTCAGGATCATCTTCGATCATGAGACGACTGTTCTCTTGATCAAAATTTCAATCTTACCCTTGAGTCGACTGTACTCTAGGGTCATTTCTGTCATGGGACGACTGATCCCATGATTATCAATTTATCCTTGAAGTCGACTGTACTTCAAGATCATCCTTTTCATGAGACGACTGATCTCATGATCACAATTTTAATCATACCCTTGAGTCGACTGTACTCTTGGGTCATCTCCGTCATGGGACGACTGATCCCATGGCTATCAGCTCTATCCTTGAAGCCGACTGTGTGTCAGGATCATCTTCGATCATGAGACGACTGCTCTCTTGATCAAAATTTCAATCTTACCCTTGAGTCGACTGTACTCCTGGGTCATTTCTGTCATGGGACGACTGATTCCATGATTATCAATTTATCCTTGAAGTCGACTACACTTCAAGATCATCTTTATCATGAGACGACTGATCTCATGATCACAATTTCATACCCTTGAGTCGACTGTACTCCTGGGTCATCTCTGTCGTGGGACGACTGATCCCATGACTATCAACTCTATTCTTGAAGCCGACTGCGCTTCAGGATCATCTTCGATCATGAGACGACTGTTCTCTTGATCAAAATTTCAATCTTACCCTTTAGTCGACTGTACTCCTGGGTCATTTCTGTCATGGGACGACTGATTCCATGATCATCAAATTTATCCTTAAAGTCGACGGCACTTCAAGATCATTTTTATCATGAGACGACTGATCTCATGATCACAATTTCAATCTTAACTTTGAGTCAATTATACTCTTAGATCATTTCCGTCATGGGACGACTGATCCTATGATCATCAAATTATCGTTGAAGTCGACTGTACTTCAAGATCATCATTATCATGAGACGGTTGCTCTCTTGATCAAAATCTCACTTGTATCCTTGAGTCGACTGTATTCTTGGGACATTTCTGTCGTGGGATAGCGAAACCTATGATCATCAACTTTATCCTCGAAGTCGACTGTGCTTCAGGATCATATTATGAGACGACATATCACATGCTCACAAACCCCAACAAACAAACAAGCAAGACAAAACAAAAAAAAAAAGCCTTTTCTCTCTTGCCGAGCAAAATGCGGTATCTCTCTATCTTTGTCCAACCCTTCTTCGAAGAATTGGACAAAGAGGGGCAACTGTCGACACCCCATTTTGTCCGGGTTGTAATGTCATCTTATGGACTCGACACATACCAGACATACAGCTTACGCTGGCAAGTTCGAATACCGGTTGAATTGCTGAAAACACTTTACTTTAACCAAATGTCCATTTCAGTATCCCTAATTAGACTTCTCGTTGTCAGAAATTGTCCGAAAAATAAAATAAAAGTCAACATTACACACCCTTAAAACCGGTTGATAAACAAATATGGTAAGTAATTATTAAAAGGTTAAAAGTCAAATTTCTAAAAATAACAAACTTATCATTATTTTTTCTTGTCCATGGGATAATGGTTTGGATTAAGTTTATTTATAAAGTAGGGGGTTCTGGCAGCACAGTAGGGGGACTGAAAACAACAACAAAAAAAATGGAAAAAAAAAGAAAGAAAAAAAAAAGAAGGAAGGAGAACCAGGCAACAACGCAGAGAAGAAGAAGAAAAAAAAAAAAAGAAAGAGAAAGAGAGGAAGAAGAGAAGAAGGAGGGGATCGACCGGCTCAAGCCCGACCTTGACGGACACCACCACCGTCATCTCGAAGCTCAAGAGGCCGTGGACGAACATCTCCGACGACCTTTCGAGTTCGAGGTCTCCGTCGCCGGACTTGCACCTTCGGCCTCACGCGTTCACACACACCGAACATCCGAGGTAACCCCCTCAAACCTTGCTAGTTCTCGTCTTCAAACTCGTGTGATCACGAGACGCCGCCGTGGCCTCGCCGCCGGCGAGCCACGGCGGCCGGAAATGAAACTAAAAAAATACATAAAACTTGCACCCACCTATAACTCACCACACATACAACGAAATGAAATTTCGACTTCACCATTGAACTCGGAATAGTTGAAAACCTTAAGAACTCCCCGTCTGACGACGAACGGAACCGGACGCCGAAACGCGACCGAAAGCCTTAAACATGAAAACTCGCTAAATGAGGCTTCAAACTCGATTTTTGACATCTCCATTGCATCCGGGAGGGTCGAAAACCCCCCGGGAGGTCGGTCCTCGGCCGCCAACGGCAAGGTGCCGCCGGCGGCGGCGATCGAGACGAGCGCGAGCTCGCGCTCGTCTGATTAAGTGACGACCGGCTTGGCCGGTCATCGACCGGCCAAGCCGGTAGCGAACCTAATCCGGGCGTGCGAGCGTGCCCGGACGCGCGGAGCTTAGCCCCGCGCTCGTTCTGGCCGAGCCCAGACGCGCGCAGCGCGTCTGGGCCGAGACAGTTTAGCTCGGGACCGGACCCATTTGGTCCGGTCCAGCCCATTTAGGGCCCAAATTGGTTTAATTTTGTTTTAAATCAATATTTAATCAATTTTAATGGGTTATAGGTCTATACTTGTAACCCAAGTATATATTCGGAGGTGTACACTTCTTAAATTATTTATTTTTAAATATAATACCATTTTATAAGTCAATAATTTCATACTATGTTTCTCACATTTAATAAAATGAGTTATAGGTGTATACTTATAACCCAAGTATATATTCGGAGGTGTATACTTCCTAAATTATTTATTTTTCGATATAAACCATTTTATATATCAATAATCTCATAAATAAAATGAGTTATAGGTGTGTACTTATAATTCAATTAATAATTAGAAAATAGAGGTGTATACTTCTTTTTCTAATTCACGACAAAACTATTATTTTATTTTAAATAGATAATTAAATATTCATGTATTTAATAGTAAATATGTGTTAAAAATATAAATCTAAAATTATTTTAATCACTTATATAGAGTACCCTCTTTCGAGGGGCGTTGTGGGGGTGTTCCGTCTTCCCCACACGTAAATGACGAACGAGCCTTTGAATCTCGAATGTGCCTTATCCCGGTTTCCTAGATTTCCATTAAATATCTAGGTGGCGACTCCAACCCCTTTCCCCCATCCGGAGGAAGGTCGTCAACAGATGGCGACTCCGCTGGGGACTCGTCAGGCTCGTTTTTAAGTGATTAAAATAATTTTAGATTTATATTTAACACATACAAATACATGTTTAATTGTTTTAATAATGATGTTTTTGTTTATATTTTATTAATGTTCTGCATGCATATATAACCCAGGGCATATGCCCATCCTATTTACCGGGACAATCGGAACTTGCGTACAATGTGCGTAAGTAGTCCGTAATGTCCGGCCCCTTGTCCCAGCCAAGATGTCATCTGGGTACTACTCCGAGCTGATGTACTATGTGCATTGGTCGTCGAGAGGAATCCTAGTAATGACAGGCTGTTAGATAAATCACTGGGATAATCGAAGCTCGTGTACAATGTACACGGGTAGTCCGTAAGCCCAGCCAACATAGGTACCCATAACATCCCTACCAGCATTTACGCATATTGATTTTGCATCGCATATGGGGACTAAGGGCGTATGCCCATTCTATCTACTGGGATAATCGAAGTTTACGTACAATGTGCGTAGGTAGTCCGTAAGCCCAGCCTTTATAAATATCCATATCTAATCCCACATGCATATCGTGAATTGGATTCATAATTCTTGTGAATATATATTTTTCCTTTAAAACACTTAAGTATCACCTTTATTCGTCCAAAATCCATTCCTAAGTCCTAAGAAAAAAAAACACAAAAAAACAAAAAAAAAAAAAAACAAAAATTATTATTCTTTCGCTCAAATATTTTTTTCAAAAATTCTTATTCGTTATTCTGCAACTTGAAACTTTTATTTTTCATTGGCAATTAAAACTCATTTTTACAAATTCTTTATACTTTTCCAAATAACATCTCTTTTTACAAAAAAAAAAAAAAAAAAAAAAGGAAAAAGAAAATTCATTCTAAACACCTGTGATTTTACTCAAATCCTACATTAACTTTTGTATTTCTTCTTTCAAATAAAAGCATTCGCACACGCATCGCTGACACACGGTCAAGACGACTTTCCCGAAAAAAAGTCTGTATCTATCCTGAGCAACAATGCTCTCACCAGCACCACTAGCATAGGGATCAACAAAATCGATACAAGTTTATTTCGAGACGAGTGATATTTAGAGAAAATGAAGCACCCTCACATTTGTCTGCCACTATGATTAATCGTTTGCTTTCACCAAGTCATGATGAGATCTATATTAGTTCATTTCTGATTGTCATATATGTTTAAATTCTTTTTGGTATCAAGTTTTATCTTTTCAATAGACTACTCTAGTTGGAAAGAAGTTTTTGCAATGCATCTTTAAATGAGTTTAGTTTGATCATAAAAGCGGCCAATTTTCTCAACTATTTGTCACGAACTCATTCTCCTTTCATCAATATACATCAGTTCTGCAGAGTACAAAAATAATGCATGTTCTATGTTAACTTAATAAAAAGAAGCAACTGGTAACTTATCTTAAAAAAAAAAAAGAATGATGAAAAAAGTGAAAAAAAAAGAAGAAAAAAAAAAATCTACTCCGCTGTTTTGAGTTGCTCAGTAACTAGAAGTATTCATGAGCCCCATGTTTACTTTTACATCAAACGGTAACTTTGGTATGAGTATGCAAAGCAACTTAAGTATATGTCTTATTGAGTAACCGGGTACCTTCATCATCAATGTCAGTATTCACGTCAAAAGATAAGCTACGACTTAAGGATTGAAAAAAAAAAGAGAGAGAAAAGAAGAAAAGAGAGAAGGAGACGAAAACAAAAGTTTGAAGAATTATCAACACTCCAACTGCATCATATGAACCAACGGAAATCTGGAAGAAAAGCTCAATGAGAAGAACGAACAGAATTTCAGAGATCACTGTCAATTCCAACTATTAAAATTTCTAGGAACGAAGCTTTCTTACCGACAACATCGGGACAAAGCTACGTGCAATCGCAAAACATCAAAAAAGTCAGCATGCACACAAAGGGGGTGAAAGAGTAAATGCCCTAAAAGCCAATAATATTGGATATTTTGGCGAACATATTTTGTAATAAATCCATTTTGATTTACTTGATTATGGTTATCTGTTTATTTATCGCATCGTCATGTTTAATATGTTGTATGAATATATGTGATAAACTCCATGGACTAAGGCGACAGAATTAGGATCATGATAGTTGATCATGAAATGAGACCTAATGTCTTATAAACCTAAGTCCAGAATGTTCTTAGTCATAGGTGCATTGAGTAGGGGCTCAATGTCACCGGAAAGACTAATACACAGCTTGCTTGCTCATACGATGAGAGTAGTGATCTCATTACTACGCGTGTAGTTGACACTGAAGCAAGTGTGTAGGTGCTCATTGGATGAATGAGTTCACTGAACTGACTTACCCGAAGAATACCAATGGAATCTGTCAATGGTAATTCTTCAGTGTGATAGTTATGCCTTGATCCTCAGACTTGAGTTTATCATAGTATCTTATGTGTTCATAATTTATACTTTAGTGTGTTTCCAAGTATAGCTCAGCTGTACAAGGGAACCATCTGGGTATAAATAATAGCACATGAAGATAGATGATAACCAATAGAGAATCTGTCACCTCCTATGAAGGAGGAGAACATCCTATATGTCTTTGAATAGAACTAGCTCAGAAAATCCTTGGCCGAGGTACGATGTGAATTAAGAAATGTTCTTAATGTCACACGAGCGAATCTATTAAGACAGATATATTTGTTCAAGCTATATTAGAGTTTGACGGATATCCATACTCTAAGCTCGTTCGGGATGTTAGAAAGGAACAGAAGGATTATAGGGCATGTGAACTATTCACACAAAGGTTTCAAGTGATGAATACTGATATTCATACCACACGGGTGGTCGTGGCACGTTGCTAGACGTTAACCACGATCTGTGAATAAATATAATTAATTGGTTGAATTAATTATTTGTTAATTAGTTGAATTAACTATTTATTCACTGCCGGCGTGGTACTGAACCTAATGGGTCACACGCAAATGAGACACGATCGCGAAAAACCGAATTTTGTACATGAGGGGCTGTTTTTGCCAATGTCCAAAGTGTTGGACCTAAGGTTTTGCAAAATGCTTGAGGGCTGTTTTTGCAAAATGGCAAAAGAGAGGATTTATTGTGCAATACATGAATATATATATATGTATGTACAGTGGGTTCTTCGTCGCCGCGAAAAACAAAAAGAAAAAAAACGCGGCGCCGATCGACGAGGAAGCCCTACACCGCTAGCACGGTCGTCACCTCCTCCGTTGATCGGTCGTCCGCCGCCACCTCTCTTCCCTCCGACGTGCGACGTCGGCGAGCCTGAAAGCCAAGGCTGCCACGATCGGTGAAGCTCCGGCCGACTGAATTGCGTTCAGTGAAGCTCCGGCCGACTGCACCTGTTCTCCGACGAACCCTCGCGCTACACGTCCCGACCAGCTGACGGGGACGAGTTGAAGCTCCGTCGATCCAACAACGTCAAGCCATTAGGTGCAACTGTTGCACCGAACACGAGCTTCCGACGACGACGCAGCCGCCGGCGACTTGAGAAGGCGACGGCGACCGTGACGATCAGAGATTGCGTCGGGAAGCTTCGGGCGTGAGTTCTGGACGACGACTGGAGGATCGGCTGTACGCGGGCGAGAGGAAGGAGAAGCAACTGTTCGTGGGCTTCGTGGGCTTTAGGCTGAAGACGGGCCAAATCAATCAAGGCCCAATTTCGGTTTTAATTGGATTAAAATCGATTTCGGTTTCGCGAGCGTCTCAGCGTGGACTAGCATTAGAGGCCGGGTACTTTCGCGGCTCTATTCATCAGACTCCGAGGATCGTTACGTGGCGTGTTCGACCCGCCAAGGTATATCGATAAACTCGTACCGCGATTAGATGCATGATAGGATCGCGTTAAAATTAATTAGATTAATTTTAATTATCATGCGTGATTACATGTGATGTAATTGTTTCGATTATTATAGCATACCAATGTGATCCTGTATTCGGGTACACGGGGCTTTTGTATTAAAAATTTTTAAATTTTCGCTGCGCATCTGATGTGGTATTGACCCCGATAACCCAACAGGGGTACTAAAAAATCAAGCCCGCTAGGCTGAAAATTTGAAAAGGCAGCCTAGGCAAAACTAGCTAGGGCATGACAAGTTACTGAATCTTCTTATTTATTTTGTTAAACAAAGAACATGCATTCAAAAGGTGGCACTTTGCAGAACTCATATATATCACTTTGATCGTTACTCTACTATACATAATCAGCCTAACAAAATCTCTTACAAGCTTCGCTTTCTAAATAAGCCATTACATCATGAGCTCCACCCACCAAAATAAGCTAAGTCCCATTAACTCCAATTCAAAAATAGCCAAATTAACCAAGCCCAAAAATTGGCCAATTTTATTATCAAATGATATTCACTTACAAGTTGCATACTTCCAATTTAGAGGTTCAGACTTTAAGATTCTTTTCCGAAAATCTAAGAAAAGATCAACTTGTACTACATGTTGAATAGAAACACGTATCATGACCAGTTATGATCTAAACAAACATTCGGCATGATTTGCATGAAAGAAAAACAAGAAGTCAAAGTGGAAGTTAAACTGGGACAAAATTTTTATACGAAAATTTTGGATTGATCAAGTGGCAAACATAAAACTAAAAAAAAATACATAAAACTTGAACCCACCTATAACTCACCACACATACAACGAAACGAAATTTCGACTTCACCATTGAACTCGGAATAGTTGAAAACCTTAAGAACTCCCCGTCTGACGACGAACGGAACCGGACGCCGAAACGCGACCGAAAGCCTTAAACACGAAAACTCGCTAAACGAGGCTTCAAACTCGATTTTTGACATCTCCATTGCATCCGGGAGGGTCGAAAACCCCCCGGGAGGTCGGTCCTCGGCCGCCACCGCCAACGGCAAGGTGCCGCCGGCGGCGGCGATCGAGACGAGCGCGAGCTCGCGCTCGTCTGATTAAGTGACGACCGGCTTGGCCGGTCATCGACCGGGTGGGGCTTAGCCCCGCGCGCGTTCTGGCCGAGCCCAGACGCGCGCAGCGTGTCTGTGCCGAGCCAGTTTAGCTCGGGACCGGACCCATTTGGTCCGGTCCAGCCCATTTAGGGCCCAAATTGGTTTAATTTTGTTTTAAATCAATATTTAATCAATTTTAATGGGTTATAGGTCTATACTTGTAACCCAAGTATATATTCGGAGGTGTACACTTCCTAAATTATTTATTTTTAAATATAATACCATTTTATAAGTCAATCATTTCATACTATGTTTCTCACATTTAATAAAATGAGTTATAGGTGTATACTTATAACCCAAGTATATATTCGGAGGTGTATACTTCCTAAATTATTTATTTTTCGATATAAACCATTTTATATGTCAATAATCTCATAAATAAAATGAGTTATAGGTGTATACTTATAATTCAATTTATAATTAGAAAATAGAGGTGTATACTTCTTTTTCAAATTCACGACAAAACTATTATTTTATTTTAAATAGATAATTAAATATTCATGTATTTAATAGTAAATATGTGTTAAAAATATAAATCTAAAATTATTTTAATCACTTATATAGAGTACCCTCTTTCGAGGGGCGTTGTGGGGGTGTTCTGTCTTCCCCACGCGTAAATGACGAACGAGCCTTTGAATCTCGAATGTGCCTTATCCCGGTTTCCTAAATTTCCATAAAATATCTAGGTGGCGACTCCAACCCCTTTCCCCCATCCGGAGGAAGGTCGTCAACAATATATATATATATATAGTACAAGTAAGAGAAGCTTAAAGTGGGAATTTATGGTGTTAACAAGCTCAAGTTTGTCTTTTGCATGTAAGATTTACAAGCTTAAAGAGTTCATGTCAGTTAAGTTTACTTATTCAAGTTAGCTACTCACAAGTTTACATATCATAATTTTCATATGGAATATGTCTTTTGCAGGCCTTTTTGCTGGTAGATGGTGGCGCTACTTAATTATGGAAAAGACAGCTCTTTAGTGGTTCCATATATATACTTTCTTTTGATGCATACTGTGTACATAAGATTGTCTAGTTGGAACCACTTATTTATTTTGTGAATGTATCATCAATCTTCCATAGGTTGATAAGAAACTAATGTAAATGATATTTGAATAGTAAATTTGCGTACCACATCTTCTACATACTAAAATGAGTTTAAAATTATACAAGCTTGTGGTATTTTGAGAGTTCGTGTTAGATGACTATGAAAACAAACTTGGTTGGCCTTTGACGACTACAAAATTTTTATTAGTTATAATAAGTAATTGCTGTTATGTGCATATCCATTTAAATGATTAAAAGCTAATTTTTCCCCAATTTTTTGAGTAAAAAAAAGTTGGCTTCTCAAAATGATCTTTTGCAGCCAAATTAGAATGTCATCTGTACTTACCCGTGGCAAATATAGTAATGGTTGTTGAAAATTTTTGGAGCTAACCTTATTTGGCTTTTAACTTCTTTTTAATCTTTTAAAGCCAATGTTTAATGGCTTTGAAAGTTATATACAATCAATAGTTTATTAGCTACAAATAATATTAGAGGCAAATAAATTTGGCTTTTAAAAATTGGTCTTTCCGAATCCAATATAATTTGGCTTTTAAAGTAGTTTGCAACCGAAATTATATTGGCTTTAAAGAATTTTAGAAATCAAATAATGTTGCCCTTTAAAATGCATGTCTTTGGAAGCCAATAGCATACGGCTTTTAAACGATTTGCAGCCAATCTTATGTTAGTTGCAGATGATTTTAGATGCCAAAAAGAGTTGGCATCCTAAAAAAAATTCTTTTGGAGCTAATAAATTTTGGCTGCTAAAACTCTTTTTTTTGAAGCCAATTAATTAATTGGCTTTACGAGGCTTTAGTAGCGAACTTTAGGAAGCCAACTCCGAAGCCAACTTTTTTTGTCCTCTAATAATTTCAGATGCCAAAAACTAGTGTTCAGATGCCAATTTGATTGGCATTTGAAGATTTATTTTCTTGTAGTGTATCTGCAGCTCAATATTACAGTATTACCACGACTTTGCTCTCAGAACACATGGAGAGATCCTTCTGATGGGACCACCTCATATTGAACTCCACGCACACTAAGGCTGACTGATGAATGAAGAAGCTAGTGAGATCTGTGGCTTGTTTTGCCACCTAATTAGTAAATCTCATGTTAATTAAAGAATAAATTAAGATGTACTTGTACTCTTAAAGAGATTAAGGGTTGTTGTATTGCTTATGTGAGATTGAGATTGGGGGAGGTGTGTGATCCTTGTAATCTCTTCCCTGTTTAGTGAATTTCTCTCGTGGTCTTTTCGTGGTTTTTTCCCGATTTTGGGATTTTCCACGTAAATCATTGGCTAGGTTCTCTTTGTGTTTCACATTCTTCTGTGGATTTTGGTCTTGATTTTCCAACAAATTAGTATCAAAGCTAAGGTTATGACGAGTGAGATCAAGATATTGAGGCTCAATGTGGAGAAGTTCAATGGCTCACAGAACTTCGGAATATGGCAAAAGAAGGTGATGGCCTTGTTAGTGCACCGGGGGCTGCATAAGGCAATCAGAAAAGAGAAAAAGCCCGATGACATGAAAAATGATGATTGGGATGAGCTCGATCTGAATGCGTCAAGTACTATTATCCTATACTTTGCGGATGAGGTAATCAATAATGTTGCAAAAGTGAAGACGGCTTCGGACATGTGGAAAAAATTGAAGAAATTATACATGTCGAAAGTCTCTGCAACAAGCTATTTCTCTTGAGGCAGCTATACAGTCTTCGTATGATGGACGGTACATCTCTTATGACTCACTTGAATGCCTTCAATAAACTTGTGCAAGATCTCTTGAGAATAGGTAAAACTATTGAAGACGAAGATCAGGCGATGATCTTGTTATATCCCTCCCGAGCTTTTACGATCATATGGTGAACACAATGTGCTATGGGAAGACTACTTTGAAGATGGAGGAGGTGACATCGGCACTCTTGACAAGTGATATCTTGAAGAAACCTACCATCGAGGAAGAGTCTTCTACACTAGCGGTGACAGAATATGTTCATGGAAAAAAAAAGGCTCAAGAGAGATGTTGGAAGAAGTCCAAATCTAAGGTCGTATGTTGGGATTGCAAGAAAGAAGGTCATGTGAAGAAAAATTGTCCAAATCATACTAAAAATGGTGGAGAATCTTCTTTAATGGTAGTGGACTCAACTCTTGGTGGTGACGGAGATTTTCTCATAGTTGCAGAAGGTATTGACACTACTCATGTTGATTGGTATTTAGATTGAGGGTGTTCGTTCCATGTTTGTTCTAGGAAGGAGTGGTTTGCTTCCTTTAAGACCAAGAAGGAAGAAATTGCTCGGTTGGGTGATGACACCGCATGTAAGATCACCGTGGTTGGAACAGTGAAGATCCGGATGCATGATGGAATGGTTCGCACGTTGGGCGATGTGTGGTACGCGTCAAGGTTGCGAAGGAATCTGAGCACTAGATGTACTTGACTCCGGTGGGTGCAACTTCTCAGCCCGAGGTGGTGTTCTAAAGGTGACACGTGGCTCAAAGCTAGTGATTATGGGAGAGAAGTGTGGTAAAAACCTTTCCAGGTTGGTCGGAACTACCATTGTAGGTGGAGTTCCGGGAAGTGCAGTGAAGCAAAGACAAGTTCAAGATGGTAAAAAGGTGATGGACACGATGAGTGTTGTCAAAATAGTCTCTCGAGGTCTTTTGAGAAGCCGTGCTGCGGATGCGGATGGTTCGAAGTGCAGACTCGCGTGTAATTCGAGTTCGTGTGATCCTTCGAAGTGATTCTGCTGGTCCTAGGGAGAGAGGAAGTGGACAAAAGAAATTGGTAGTGGCAAAATCAATCCAAGGTGGAGATTGTTGGAATTGGTGTGGTTTGTTTTACCACCTAATTAGTAAATCTCGTGTTAATTAAAGAATGAATTAAGATGTCCTTGTACTCTTAAAGAGATTGAGGGTTGTTATAGTGCCGATGTGAGATTGAGATTGGGGGAGGTGTGTGATCCTTGTAATCTCTTCTCTGTTTAGTGAATTTCTCTCGTACTCTCCCCGTAGTTTTTTCCCGATTTTGGGATTTTTCACGTAAATTATTGTTTTGGTTCTCTTTGTATTTCACATTCTTCTATGAATTTTGGTCTTGATTTCCCAACAGCTACATGACGGCCAAGTTGGGATCCTACTTCATACCATATATATGATCCTATTGCACCTCACGGTACATACTAACAGTGTATCTACATCACACTTTGACGATTACTGTAAAGGCCATGATAATATAATGTGGCATCTTCCACCGCTGATCCTAGCAATCTTACCTAGGACGTGCCCCACCAACAAGAGGCACAAGCTCCTGAAGCGCCACAATGATCACGAGATTGCGAGCGTGTACTTCGATTTCTGGAGATACCATTCCGGAGGTCAAAACGAAATTGAATACCTCCACATTTGTGTATATGACATACGTATTGATAGCATAATTGTTTTATTTTAAGTTTGTTATTAAACATATTGATATTATCGAAGTATAGATTTATTGGTTTCAATATAATAATATGGTGATGCTATATGTTGTATAAAAGACGGCAAATAAGCGAAAAATGTAAGTATGTTGTATGTGAGGAGCTGGGGGAGCGGTTGCGTTCTTTTATAACCGAGCGCAATTGTGTTCGTTTATAACCGAGCGCAATACAGAGATGATCAAATAGTCATATGTTAAATAGGACCAGATTTTAGTTATATAAATATCTTCAAACTGATATTAGAAAAGTACTTATTAATTAAAATAATCAAAAAAGAAATTCCCTAAATATGAGTTATGAACGGAAAGTGAGTTTTGTGTTTCCTAAAATATCTTCTTTGATTGGATAAAATGGATTTAATTACTGAGCTTGATTGATTTTGGCGTATTCGGGTAACGTTAAAGTTCCCAAATTGTTATGAACAATCAACTAATTTCACTTGGACGATTACAAACATTACTTTTTAACAAAACACAGTATCATTTAGGGTAGTTGCATACCTGGGCTGGACAAATCAGCCCGCATTTTTTGGACTGGACAAATCAGTTCCCAAAATTGAAGAAACAAGCTGATGTGGTAGCGTTTGGCCCCTAAAATAGGTGGAGCTAATCTGTCATTTGCCATCTAACTTATGCATGTTTTCCATGAGAAAATTGGGACAAATTTGGAGAGTTTATCATTTTTGACGAAGTTTTCTTAACCTCCACGTTAAATTTTATCCAAAACACATCAAAAGGGGCTCGCATTTGATGGGCTTTGCTATTTATCATAATTATCCAAGCCTTTTAATATAATCAAAGCTAAATATTGTACTGCAGAATGTGTATGATATATATTTCGATATATTACATGTAATTCTGATTGTATTCATACCATCAAAATATTATGAAGAAAATATTTTAGGCCACATCTATTTTTTATACATTCCGAAGTGCTTATAAGATGTCTTTGCCTTAGCCATGTTTTTTTTGGGGGGTTATATAGTATTCTTTTAAGTGATAATTGCATATCATACCCTATCTCGAAATATATATCTGAAGCATTTGACTACTATATAATAATTTTGAATATAAAAAATAGTTTTCGATATAATTTATAAATTTTATATTTAAAGTTTTTCAAAATATATTTTGAAGTAGTTGTTTTAAGGCTCTAAGATTTTAATGAGTTATTAGATAACCCGCTAAAATTTAAAATATCAAAATATTTATTTAAAAATATTTTTTATAAAATTTTTTAAAGTGATATATAACTTTTTTATTTAATTTAAAAAATATTGTAAAATATAAAATTATAAAAGTTATAAATAAAAATTTTCTTATAAGTTCCAATGGTGGAGCTGATACGTAAAGCCCCTTCTTTTAATTAAGGAAAAATTATTGTTTAGCCCTTCATCCAAAATATTTCTTGCTCTGCAGACCTCCATCCTAATTCTTGCTAGATAGCTTACATTTTACTGTTTCATTTTTTCCACTGACGAAAATACCCCAAGAATATCCCACTGCAACACTTACGTTATTTTTATATGATATTTTTAACACCCCAAAATAAATATTTAGAGATATTTTTTAGAAAAATTTTAACATTAAAATTATAGATCTTATGAAGATCTACAACTTTAATATTTAAATTTTTCAAAAAGATATTTGTAAATATTTATTTTGGGTTGTTGAAATAGCGGTTAAAATTGATTTTTAAGCGCTATTTTCAACACCCAAAATAAATATTTAGAAACATAAGATATATAACTTTTATGTTAAAAGGTTTTTTAAAAATTTTTCTAAATATTTATTTTGGGGTGTTAAAAATATCACTTAAAATAGGGTTAAAAAGTCAAAAATACATTGAGATGAGAGTTTTTTTTTAGGGCAACTTTTTATAGAAGATTGATCTGATGGAGTTAAAAGTTGGAGTAGAAGACTAATCTGGTGGAGTAACAAGTTGGAAGAATTATCTGGCAAAGTCAGAAATTTGGGGTTTGTCTCCTAATTTTCTTTTTAATTAACCAGTGCTGTGCCACCTGGGGTCAGAATCGTGAGTATGTCCCTCTCGTTCATACCGCCGCCTTCCCGGTCTTCATAATAAAAAGCTCGTGTCGCCCACTTCGTCGCCGCCTTCACAGACCAACTTCGACCTTGCTTTACCCACCAATTCGTCAACCTCAATTTTCACGTCCTCCAATAGCAGCTCATCCAAAAGAATGCAGTCAACAAAGTTTCCACCTCAATACTCTCAAAATCCAATACTGGGTGGAAACGTGGAACCACATGCAATGTCATCAACATCGTTGGTTTTGGGGGTAAGCATGCTGGTGACGAGCCTCGCCGGCGGCGCCATTTTAGCATGGTGGGCTGTGCAGTATCATCCGTCGAACGAGCAGCTCTGGATGGTTCCTTTCGGTCTCGTTGCGCTCGGAACGCCCGTGGTTGCCTTGCTTGCGCTCGCTGCAACCACTGTATGCGGCAAGATCAAGCTTCTTCTTAGCTTGCCGGAGATGATCGTAGAACCTGCTCCTCCTGAACTTGAGAATTAACCAGCAGCTTAGTGATACCAGGAGTACTGCAACCGACGGCATGGCTATGTTCACAAGCATTCTCTTGCTTCTCATGTATGATGATCCTGCAATTTTTTTTTTTTTTTTTTTTATTTTTTATTTTTAATAAATTTTATTTTAACTTTTTTTTTTTGGGGGGGGCGCTGAATGGTTGGGCTACAACTACGCCAATAATATCAATTCCTTCTTGCTTTGCTCCAGCAGTCGCTCCACCCTGCTTGTAGGGGGTGGAGATCGCTGGCGTACAACCTCTAGGAATAGGTATCAACTGATGGAGCGTTGGGGCGACAGCAGGAGCCAATGTGGAAGGGGGCACGTCGGATTTAGAGAAATCAGAATGTAGGAAAATCAATCCTCCCTTCAATCAGGATGTAGGGAAATGATCCGCGCGCCCATGATGGATTGAATCCGAACAGTTGATTTCCCTACATTCTGATTTGTCTAAGTGAGGAAACACGCACACAATGTGGAATGCTCCGAACTATTATTCATACATATACATGTGTTTTTTAGTCTTACAAGCATAGTATGTAAATGTTACATTGCTCTTTGTTAACATATTATACCAACTTGATTTATCATAACATGATTTGGTCATATTATCCAAAGTCTAAAGATCCAAAAGCTAGTTAGAGTTTTGCGAAGATATCTAGAAGCTATGATATTTATATAAAATAGCTAGATTTATATAGAGAACTCTCAATGGAAAATATGGACCATAGGATTGAATAAATCCTCACCATCCACTAGGGAAATTGAGGCCTATACATAGGGGTGCTATGTGTTAGAAATATTTATTTTCAAGTAGAAAAAATGATCCAATAATTTAATCGAAGACAATAAAATTACAATGAAATAACTATATGTACAGTTAAATCTATACAGTGATACACTAGAAGTTAGAAATTCTATTACAAGAATACCGTCGTAGAAATATCTATGTACGTTTCCACATTATTTGCAAAAATACAACAAATAAAATTAAATAATTAAGTTAAAGAACTTAGCTGAAAAAATCGGTCGAGGCACGCCAAAGCGCTTATCCCAATCGACTAATTTGTCGATCTGTCGTACAGATATACCCACGGCGTGTCGAAGGAGTTACAACGACCCACGCTTTCTTCGCACAACTCAAAAAGCAGATGTCATCCTCCGTGTAAAATAGCCCTTAGTATATTTGGAGTAAAAACAAGAATTTGAAAAGAACAGAGAGATCATTCCTTCTCTTTCTGCAGCCGAAACTTATATAAAGCTTGTAAATATCAGTTTTTGAATCTGGACCATCTCGATGGCATAATTGCAAACGTTACATCAAATCTTAATTAACAAAGAACAACGCCTACGTTTTGATTTGATTAATTAAATTGAGAAGTTTAAACCGTCTTATGACCATTTAACCTTTTCAACATTATAGGTGTGCGCTCACACTGTCCTTGGACCGCGTGCAGCCTAAAATTTGTTTATTTATTTTTTTTTAAATTAGAAAAATTACTAAAAACCAACACTATGTACTCATTTGTATCAAGCCAAGAAATAAAGAGCTAAGATGTAGTTCTTTAGGACTCTTCCCTCCTTCCACTACAATATTAGTTGTTAAGTCTCTAAACACCAAACCTCTCACCACCTTCCAACATATTCGTAACAAAACTATATCGTTCAAATGCAAAAATGATGGCAAAAGAAACGTTCTATTCCAATTTCCTCGCCTCACCAAAGACAACTACGAAAGCTGGCTTATCCGACTGAAGGCTCTCATAGGCTTAGAAGATGCTTGAGAGATTGTCGAGAAAGGGTATGAGCAGCCTACCAATAAGGCTGCTTTTACGGTGGCACAATATGATGCTTGAATGATAATATTCTCCAAAATGTCTATTGTGCAAACTTTGCTAAGCAAGCATGGGAGATTCTTGAAAAATCATTCAAAAGAATTGACAATATGAGAAAGGTTCGATTTCAAATTTGAGAGGTGAGCTTGAATCTCTACACATGCTTGAATCAAAATTAATTTCTGATTATATTTCAAGAGTATTGGTTTTCTAATCACCTAAGGAGATATAGGAAAGATCTAAAAGATATTCATCTTGGACAATTTTCCTATTGAATTTGGAAAAATCAGAATAATGGACAGATTCAACCACCTTGGGCCGTAACCGGTTTACCTATGTGTCAACTAAAACATTGTGAAAGCTTGATGTCTTTTTATATTAAAATATTTTAAATAGAAGTTACATGTTTAAATTTAAGATAGAAGGATATTTTATATATTTTATATTCTTTCTTAATTAAATTTGGTATTTTTGCACCCTTTAATTTATTTTAGCCGGTAAATGCACTTTTGTCATATAAAAGTAGAAAATATTCTTAATTTTCGAATATCCACGAAGACGCATGGAAATTTACGAATATCCACAAACATCCATAAACACACGCGAAGACCCCCAAATACCTCCGAATACCTATGAACACCCATGGACACCTATGAACACTTCCGAACATTCACGAACACCACATACAAATACTCATGAACATTTTCAAACATCCACGAACACCTTACACTTATGAACAGCCACGAATACCCAGAACACCTACGAACACCCCATATAAACACCACATGAACACATGAAATACCCACAAATACCTTCGAACACCCACGAACATCTATGATTATATACGAACACCCACGAACATACAAAAATACACACGAACACCTCTGAACATCCATGAATACTCCCAAATATCCCGAACACCCACGTTGCTCATGGGTGTTCAGTGGTATTCGTGGGTGTTCGAGGGACTTCGTGTCTTTTAAGTATTTGTGTCCCTAAGTGTTCTTTGTATTTTTTTTTGTTTTTTTAATTTTTGTTGCAAAATAGAGGAGTCTCAAAATATTTGGACAACGTTACAAAATATTTCCATGCATTTTTAAGGTATTTTTTTTCTTGAAGTTTTAAAGAAAATACCATATAATATTGTCCAAACACTTATAAACTCCTCTAGTAAGTGCTTAAGTGTTCTTATAAATAGTGGATGAGTTTTCAAATATTTGGATGATATTTGAAAAAAAAAAAACCTTTATGAGCTCTTTTAGGTAATATAATAAATACTTGGTAGACTCATATTCGTTATTTTAAAGAAATTAATCATGCGGTCGTGACATGCGGCGCCACTGGTTGCACTAGATATATATATATATATATATATATTAATATATATATATATATATATATATATTATATTAATGATAAAATACTTAGCGAGAGAGACGCAAGTGAAAATTCGAAGAAAATGATGTATTTAAAAAATAAAAATATAAAAACATTATAAGAACAACAATTTCACTTTTTTCAGAATAAAAAATTAAAAATATTTTTATCATTTTATATGAGAGGAGTACATTTCGGCCATAGAGAGCACAAAAACGTTAATTCTAATTAGGAGAGGTCATAAAAATGTATAATGCCAAAGATAAAAAGTAAAATAAAACCGGTTCGCTATTTAGAATGACAACCCCGCGCATATATACATATGGATATGCATATGTCTAACATGTTTAATAGATAAAATTCCCTTCTATCCTTTTGGATCCGATATCCTTTTGGATTCCAACCGATTTGTAATCAGTTCAGTTCAAATAGGGTGGAAATCAAATTCGATTCATTCCGGATTAAGAAACGTTTGGCTCATGGCAATTTATAATTTGGATTGGCACATAACAGCTCTGGAATACTCAACCCTAACCACAAGGTCCACAACAGATGCATCTATCTAGCTTATCATATTCGCGCAAAAAAGCTTTATCCAAAAGTACATGCACACGCCGGTCACTTGTTACTATTGTTTTGTGCTCTTACAAACACACCTTTTTATATTTCTGGGTATTCAACCGCATGCGAGAATATTAGCCATAATTTCTCAAAATTAAGTATCAGTTAACGTTTGTTCCCAGTATCCTCAATGATACTGCCGTCAGAGTAAAGCTTCCACCTAAGTCAAATTCCAGATCTCGTTATCAGGTATGAACAACACTTAGGATAACAAATTATGATTATCAGAGTTTTCTACTTGTCACTAACAATATATATATATATATATATATATATATATATATATGTATATATATGTATATATATATATGTATATATATATATATATATATATATATGTATATATATATATATATATATATATATGTATATATATATATACATCATTACATGCTACTCCTCAAATAATTTTTATATATGACATGTAGTATTTAATCTTCTTCTAATAACATATAACGAATAAAATATAATATATTAAATAAAATAACTATAAATTTATATAAAATTATAGAAATTAAAATTTTAGTATGTATTTATATATAATTATATATGACTAATGTCAGTGCATCGCACTGGTGCAAACTAGTTCAATAGGAACACCAATCAAGGTTTAAAATAAAACAAAGAACACACTAGTCAACCTCAGAAAACCGATCTAGCAAATGTGTGATGATCGTACATGATCAGCATAGAGCAGCATCCTTGGTTCTCTAGTTATGAGATATTAAATTAGATAACCTTAAGTTAATATTAAACTTGTTCATACAAATATTTTTCCACCACAAAACCTACACATGGTACAATGCTCCCTACATTTGAGTAAGCAAATTAATTCAAAACCCCATGCCAGAGATGATGATTCAGCAAAAGAAAGATGGACTAGCATGCTTTCTAGTAAGGGTTGTATCGACGCCCACGGTTTCCCTCGCTACCCCTATCTCTAGACCCACCAGTTCGGTCAACCCTCCGGGGTGGAGGTGGAGGGGTATACCAGGTTGCTGTCTGAGAAACCAACCAGAATCAAAGAATTGTATGTCATTGGAAAGAACTCGCGAAAATTTTGAAACCTATTCTTAAATGAAAGTCAAGCTAGAAGCTTACAAGACGTAGCCAACACGACCATCAGGTAGCACCATAGGAACCATTTTCATCCCCGCAGGTGTTGGTCCTCGACCATAAATCATTGGCTGGGACAAATACGGAAGAAGACCAAATTGTGAGGCAAAAGCATTATGCATAAGGATACAGAAAAGGAGACGATTAAAATGATAAGAACAGAGTGACAATAGGTTATCAGCCTATTCTCACACAATAGAGCAACCTATCAATGACTTACTTGCATAGCACAGCAATCTACTTATGAATATAAAACAAATATAAATAAAGAACTATCTTCCTTTTGTTATCAAATATCCCATGTTTTTCCAATGGTTCCAGTCACTGAGCCATAGTCTTCATGAAGCCAGACTTACTTCAAGTTAGCAAATATTAGAGGCTTACCTGGCTCGTTGGAGCTGTAGCAAGTCCAGCACCATAAGCTCCATAAGGATCTCCAGGGTAACCATAGCTGGCATATGGCGTATGATAACTTGGAAAAGGCCCACCTCTGTACTGATTTGAAGACTTCTTGTCTGTTTGAGGTTTAGCAAGTGTAACTTCCAGAACATGTCCTGAAAAAACATTAATTGGTTAATGGAATCGTCAAGAAACCTAGAATCATACAGTAAGCATGTATGAATAGTAAACCATATCATACAATAAGCATCTAGAAATAGTAAACCATTGAAGGAATAACCAGAAAGCTTACAAAGTGCACAAACATTTCAAAATTAGTAGCCAAGAACATGCATAGCATCTGCAAATTGAAAATTGATGCGGATGGAAAAAGCATCTACACAACAGTCTCAAAGCTCTCATGCACCATGGTACTGAGGCACATGCAAGCAGAATGGTGTTCAATGAAAAATTAAATGCCAACATCGCAATATAGATAGCCAAAAAGCGCTTTCCATCTAATTTCAATTTAAATCTTAATAACAAAATCTGACAGAACTATAAAAATAGTTGGCATCTAGTTGGAGGAAAAGCCTGTTCCATCTAATCTCATATCTCTGTTCCCTTTATTGCCTTCAAGGCGCTAGATCTTTCAGCACTAAGGATGATAAAACCAAAATCCCGTTTACTTTGTCCACTTTTAGCAGGTGGTAGAAACAACTCTTGCTACCCCATGAGGTCCAAACAGCTCTTCAGCCTTTCTGGTGCAACGTTATCCGGCAAATTTTTTACATATAAAACCTTGACCTATCAAAAAAATAGCACACGACATGGTTGTCAGCTGATAAGAAAGATGATAATAATTTAGCATTTCGACTTGGGAGTTCTCATGTAAATTGCATAATACGTAGATTATCACGAAGCTGAAATCAGACGATAATTTCCATGGACCTTGCAATATCACAACTTTGCCCAAGCATCCAAGTGAGTAATATAATTCTGGACGGTACAAGTAGTAAGATCATTCTGAACACTCCAAATTACCAAACATATTGTTATAGTGATGGATCAGTTATTCGTTAGCTGCAAATAAAGAGTTCAAGTGCCGTTACCAAAAAACAAGGTGTGTAACTTACGAAATAACTGCAGGACTTTCAGATTGTTTTGAAAAATCACTGCTGACAGTATGCCTTAAGGGATGCACGGAGTTTCAGCTTAGTTACCGTATAAACATTTCCAAAAAAACTGGTAATAGGCTCCAATGGAGCCTATAAGTCTAAATATTTCCACAATAATAGCATAAATGATGAAGAAATGTTTTAGGATGCAGCTTAGTGATGCATGTCTTGTGTTGTTAATAATTTAGTTTAAATGTAGCTTCCACATGAATAATCAAAAGGAACCTCCAGGAGGTGAGGAACCTAACTTGTTTCTAACACCATTTGCTGGAGACAACTTTCCACCAGTCCCAGTGTTACTAAAGGCGCAAGGCGCACCGAGATGCAAAGGTCTTTCTAGAGCCTAGACGCGAGGCGAGGCTCGCGCCTTATGCACATGAGGCGCACTTGTTCCTATGAGATAAAAAAAAATGTTCCCTACACAAAATAAGTGTATATTCAAGTCTTTGTAAATAAAATAGTTACCAATGAATACAATATATTATACATTTATTTTTGTTGATAAATGACATTATATATATATATATAATATATATATATATATATATATATATCAACTAATTTGTTGAAGTGTACTTCTCATCCTTTTGTCAAATACAGTTCATATCAAGAATTATTCGTATATAATTAGTTTAAAACATATTATCAGTAATAGCGAGCTAGCAATAATTAGTTAACAACTTCAAATGTCAAATATCACACATACATCAAATAAAGTTCATCTCAAACTTCTTTTTCTATTAAGGGTCAAAGGCCACGGGCCCAGCGAGGTTGTTTAGAGAGGTTTTTTTTTTGGACGAGAGAGCTGTAGGTGTACAAAAGGCGTGCCCCGGCGCGCCTCGTGCGCCTTGCGCCTAGGCGCGCCTAGGCGCGCCTCGGCCGCGCCTTTAATACAGCACCAGCCTCAAGGCTAGGCGGGCACTCGCGGCGCGCCTAGGCGCGAGGCGAGGCACACCTTTAATAACTATGACCAGTCCCCAACTCTGCAGTCCAACATGATCACTATCCCAACTCCAAATGGTGCGACTACCTAGCCTTCTTTTTTTTCAATTTTAGCTCGTTAACTACCTAACTCACTCCTACCTTTGATTAAACTTCTAACACCGGTCCACCCTACCCAACTCAATGACTCATCTTTAAATTTAAACGAATCAAACATGCATATTTGAATTCCAGAAGCGCCATCTGTAAAGGTGTGGGAGATTTATCCTCTGTACCTATGGATGGTGACACCTGCATATCTGCTACTATCCATCAGACATTACAGTGCATCTAGCACCCAATAGTTCAGCCTTTTTTCTGTTTTTAATTTCTTATGGACAAACCTAACTGTCCAAAAAAAAAAACAAATTTCAAAGGTGAACATGCTCCAAAGTGAAAAATAAACAATGTATCTTCAAATCATAGACAATTCTAAATATTTCTCATGAACGAATCATAAGTCTCTATTTCTATCTTACTCCTCAATTTTCTCAAAAATGTTTAGCATAATGGATCCAAGTATTGTTCCTAATATTAATGCAGTATGGCAATTTTGAAAACCCCAATAGTGGGGGTAACTGTCAGATTTGCAAAACGGTAAACCAGAGTTTTCTTCTTAATTATTGCTATAAGGACACAGGTTGGACAATTTGGTAATCATCCACACGGATGAGGGTACAAAAGTGATCCACCATGTTCCTGACGTGCTGCATAAAAATGAAGTAGCTATCTTGCCTCCGTATGCTTAATATTTATGACATTGTTTTAAATTTCTCTTTTGAAAAGATAATTACAAACATCCAATTTATCTTATGTTCAAATTAATGACTTAAGCATATATCATGAATTTATGAAACAAAAGCAAGCCACAACGACACAACTTAAGCATATATCATGAATTGGTGAAACAAAAGCAAGCCACAACAACATACGAGATGAAATAATTCCACTCAATTTCTAGAAAACGAATATGACATTGGTTACCAATGATTTCTTTTGTACACCTATTCTAGACAATAATAGGAATTAAGAATAGATGTTATTATATTTCCCTTCATTACCTAATTTATCATTTATTCTCACCAACAACGAGGATACAAATTTCAATTAGAGAAGGCTAGTCAGGAGGCAACAAGGATGCCGCCAAATGCTTCTATAAGATTGTATATCAGTATATATATATTATATTACTTAAAAGCAAAGAGCATAATAGTATCTCAATAGGACATATTAGGCCAAAATGAACTGGCACTATAAACCAGGTCAGTTAGGAAAATTAGGATATAAAAACTTTCAATATTGGGTTGACTACTAAACAGAATAGATGATCAGAAAGTATCAAAACCTGCACGTCTAGATGACATTTGTTGAAGATTTTGTTATACCTGAGCAGAAGCAGAAGAGTCGGGTGCATTCTTCGGTTCAGCCCAGCTCACTGTAGGTGAGCTTCCATCTATTGTAAAATCTGCAGCAGACATTCTCTGCCTTGCATAGTCAGCACAGGCATTGTTGTAATATTCCACAAAAATGAAACCACGATTACGACCTGGAATTTGTGGATCCTGCAAGAACACCATGCATTACATACAACAACTATATTCATTTACTACAGCCTCGGGTTAAGGACATCACAGTTATCACCTTAAAATATTCAATATTCTCAATTCCTGGACCAGCCTTCTCCAAGATTTTCCTCAGCTCTTCCTCTGACAAGCTCTTTGGAATGTTTCCGATAAAGAGCCTATACTTAGTTTGAGATAAGGAACATCTCAAGGTTCTTCCCTGCAAGACCAATGTTTTACCAACCCACACCTTCCAAGACTATGACTAGATGCAACACCATTAGATGAAAGCTACATGAATTACCTTGAATTTTTTGCCATGAATTTCCTCAATAGCTTTTTGAGCTGCATCTTTTTCTGTGAATGCTACAAAAGCAAAACCCTTCACTTCCTTTGTATCCTTATCTCTGATTAGTTTTACCTGCTAACTACTATCAGCGTTACAAAAAAAGAAACATAAGAAAGTGCATCAACAAGAGAAACAACTGGCCGTCACCTCAAAAATCTCCCCATATGGTTCGCATAGCTCTCGCAAGTCATGTTCTGTGACATCACGCGGAAGGCCTCCAATGAAGACTTCTGAACCATGAGGGGGAAGAGCAAGCAGCTCAGCCTGCTTCTCTGTCTCCTCAACATCGGCATCATTAGACACATCTAAGTTCTCTTCTCTCTTCGATGAGGAAGCATCATTATCCCCTTCGGGGGCCTGTTCCTTTTCGTCTTCTTCATATTCTCCATCATGTACATGCTCATCTTCAGCATACTCATTTAAGGCTTTCTGGTAATTTTCATCTTCTGTTTCATCTCTTGGCTCCTGCTCTTCATCAGCATACTCGTCCATTCCCTCCCTATACCTCTCCTCATCACCGACGTCTTCCTCATCGATCGAATCATCACTATCATTGTCTCCATCGAGATCGACTTGCTCATCCACTTCCTCGGATCCATGGTCCGACATAACTATTCTCCTCCTTTAACCCAAAAAAAAAGTACAAACAAATTCACTAAACCATAAAGAAAGCACAGCTACACCATTAAAGTAACGCTACATATATTACCTCATACATGTCCTGCTAAAAATCTTGCAATACACAAAATTAACTAAATTTAGCATGTATAGCAAGTTGATTCTCTCAGGTAACAACCTTCTCTTAAATTTCTTTTCCCGGGTAGCATTCTGTTGTGATTGCGCTCATGAACAAAGAAATTCAGAACATTCATAAACAACAATCGAGCTGCTGTACCCATAACCCACGAATCATAGGGTTGAGAACAGATGGCAAAATCATAAATCATAATGCAATAATTGGGGGAAAATTGACAGAAGACTATCAGATATGTGGAAAAATGGGTAGTTATGCAACTAATAATTAGAACAGGATCGTGGATGTCGATCTTTCGAGGAAAATTAGAGACTTTGTTTGAGAATTGAGAGAAGTGGTGAGGCGAGCTTACTGAGGGCTCAATTTGGGAGATCTTTTTGGTGATTGGAGGGGGATTTCAGTTGGAGCGTCGCTTTGCTCGATTTCCATCGCTCGGGTTTATTATAGGCTATAGCATGAAGTCAGGGGTCCTGGGGATTAACCTAGAGTAAGTTGCACGTGCATGTCACGCGAACGGTCATGATAACGATGTTAAGCAACTTTCATCATGGTCTGATTGTCCTTCCGGATGAACGGTGAGGATGGTCAGATGAATAAAGACATGGGCATACGCAGATGGAGGAGCATGGCGTGGTATAGTGTCAAAGGTTAAAACGAGCCATGGTGCTCATAAGCTCATACCCGTTTAAGTTCAGTTTGAATTTGAGTTTTGTCAAATTTGAGTCAAGTTTAAATATTAATTTGAGCTCGAGTAATTAAATAATCCAAGCCTAAATATTATGTTACTTGGCTTATTACGCTCGCGGGTCTAAATGAGATTTTCTATCTTATTCAAAAAATTTTACATCAAGATTATTTATAACGATTCGAGCACGATCTTGACCCAAGCTCGGTCTAATTGATGCAACCGATTCGAACTCAAGTCGAGCTCGATTCAGTTGTTACAGTCGAATCGAGCTTGAGCTCGAGATTTTTCGAGTTGAGCCAACTTCGAACTCAGCCTCTGAAGCTTATCGAGTTCGGGCTAAACCAATCGACCAGAGTTTAATCTTGGTGGTGCTCGACTCGTTTTCACCCTTAGTGTAGTGTAATTATTAATTGTGAACACATTAAGTCTCAGTCCTCTGAATTCAAGCTAGACACGAGTGCAAAACTTAAAAATCTCACTCAGATTCAACTTTTTTGATAAAAACTGGTGCTCGATCTTTACTCGAGCTCCGCTTAAAGTGAGCCTATAGAATTAGGAAGCTGCACATGCATGGTTTGATAATTAGCTATGCTAAGATCTATGCTTGAGGTTGCGGTCCACTTAAGCTCAAAAAATCTTGAGCTCAAGTTGAGTTTAGATGAATCTAAGCGCGAAATTCAGAGTAACTTATATGATTTTTCATCGTCGATGGAACTGTTGGAGGTCTCTCCTTAACATTGAAAGCGAAAATTTAAGTATCAAAATAAAAAATAAATGTAACATTCATATTTAATGTTTTACCTTTTTTATATTTGAATTTTAAATATTTATATATTTTTATTTGGTCGCCTACATCAAAGTATTGTCTTCTTGAATGGCCTACAATGCAAAGCAAAAGGGATTAAGCTTAAGAAAGGGGTTGAACTGTGACGGCCCGTGTCCCGGACCGCTCCGCGTATCCATGCAAAACCATGATACCAACTGTGACGGCCCATGTCCCGGATCGCCCCGCGTTTCCACGCAAAACCACACACACATGCGGAAGTTTTGAAATAAACCGTGTATGGTTTCCAAACTCAAATACAAATAGCATTTCAAACTCTTTTAAAAAGACCCCGAGCCCGAGTCTAGAACTACCGGTCGCGTGTCGAGCATCCGCGAGGGAGGCGGTTCTCTCGACATGAACCCTTTATAATTTGCTAGTGATCAAAGCGCATCAATCTCCCTCATTGATACATAAGAATCAAAAGCAACCTAAGGTTCTCAACTCCTTCTCGGCACAAAAACCATTTTCGATATAAACACGAAAATAATATTTTTCTAAAACCTTGGGAATTGTCACATACCTTAGATATTGTCAGGTTCGTGATTCTTTGATTCTATTTTTGAGTTGATTGGTTGTGTGTGAGACCCTCGTACTACGTGCATGCTTGGTCGGCCGTACGGCGGGCGCGTCACGAGGGAGGTAGCCCCATCGATGCGGAGGTGTGCGTGTTCGAGTGTGGTTTTGGAAATTTTGTGTTTTGACTTGTGTTTGTGTTGTTCAGGGGTTTTTCGGTCGACGAAACCCTTATCGGTCGACCGAAAGTTGGGGTGAACCGTTTTATAAGTTCAGGACTTAGCCATTTCTTTCATCCCCTCCTCCACTTTTCCAGCGCCCAGAGCTGTTGCTCCCTCCCCTTGACCTAGGTAAATTCTCTCTCTCTTTCCCTCCTTGTTTCTCCTTCAATTCCAAGTGCTAAGTTGGTCCTTTACTCTCCTAGCTCTTTTCTTCGATTTCTCTCGCCCGGTGGTGCGTCGGTTCGTTCCGCAGCTTGTGGATTCGGATTTTGTGGCTTGTTGAGGTGAGCGGGTCCGCACCTCTTGCTTGTTGGTTTGTTGTGATTGCTAGCATGAGTATCTAGCCCTAGAATTGTATTACTAGCATGTACATTGTTTATATGATGAATTATGTTGGGTAGTAAACCCTAAAATTTGTGTTATATGAAATTAGCATGCTTAGTATTAGCATGATATTAATTATGTAGCAAGACATGCTAGAATGATGTGGGATGTTATATGATGCTTATGTATTTGGGCCAATTAGTATGTGCAAGTGTACGCCTTACTTTTGGTGCTTTTGAGATTTGTGGATTGCTTGAGGTAGAGTATTGTGGTTGACATGGGTTTGAGAAATGCTAATAACGAGAGAAATGGTTTGAGGCGTAATGTACCGTTAAGCTCGTTCGTCTACCCGGAGGTCATTGTAGTACGATTCAGGATGGGTGGCGGACCGGAGCCGCGGAAGCGCCAGAAATGAATGTGTAGCCCAAAAGGGGCCAGTGGACGTAGTTTCGATCGACCTGTGGCCGAGGTGGTGGCTACAATATCAGGCGAGGCTCGTTGAGGTCACTCCGGATACTGACCAGTTCCGAGTAGCTCCTATTTAAACGTCCATGGGATCGCCTTCACTGAGGGTCATGTAGCCGCTTATGTGCACTTACGGACGATTCTTGATCCTTGGTACTGCGCAGGATACCTAAGCTCACGGGTGCGAGTACCTAAAAAGATTTAATATGAAAGGACTAACGGGTGATTTGTCTAGTCGAACGCTAACATAACAAAGATAATGGCATAAATTGACGTGGTGGGTTTTTATTGCTTAGCGTGACTCAATGCCTATATTGTTATGTTGAACTGATTATGAAATGTTTATCCAATGTTGTTGTGAATGTTGTTTGTGGTGAGAGGTGACGCGATCATGTCGCTCACTGAGTCTTATGACTTACCCGTTGTTTTTCCCTTCTTTTCAGATCCGCTCGGTCGTGGCAAGGCACCAGTTTAGGGTGCTTAGCTCGGCATTAGCTTGCGAGGATTGTTTTGGGATAGAGGTATACTTGGGTTGGCTAGTATACACTCGTAGAATTTTGCTTAGTAGTTAGCCAATTCACTTGTAAATCCTTGTAAATGGGAAGTATTAACTCACATGGCTTGTATTTTGCGTATTTTGTTTTAAGTATTTTCGAACGCTTTTAGAAAAGTAAACCTTGGGATTATAAGTTTCTAAAAGTTGTAAAAATGTTGGTTAGTATTGTAAAAGAATGGTTTTATGGCTATTGTGTTCTAAACTTCTTCAAAATGAGATTTGAAACTTGTCGCATGTGTAATTAGTTGTTTAAGAGATGTTGGAAGTGTCGAAATTGATTTTGATGAGCTTGGGCATGTTTTAGCTCTATGAGTTGTGGATTTATGTGTTTTTAAGAAATTCTTTGGTTGTGATGTGGTTTTAAGAGTCAAAGTGTTTTAAATCCAAACGTCAATACTTGCTGAGTGTTTAGTGTGTTTAAATATGTTTGCGTAGTTGTTGGAATGATTGGTTTTGAATTAGAGGATTTGGGGCATTGAGTTCTTGGTGTTAAAAGTCTATTTTTCAGTAATCAGCAGGTATCGGTCGACCGATAAGTATTACTTATCGGTCGACCGACTGTAACGATTGCTGTTCAAAATTGCTCTCGGTTTTGGATCGATTCACCGAAATCGGTCGACCGATAGTTAGTGAATCGGGTGCCTTTGGCTTGAGTACCGGTCGACCGATACTCAATTCCCGGTCGACCGATAACTCTAGGTCTTGGCTTATTTATTTCGTTTCAAATTGATTTCAAAAATATTTTCGATGGCATGGTGAGTTAGTATAAATGTATTTAAGAGGTTTTACACTTTCGAAAGTTTTAGAAAAATAGGGATGAGCCGGTATTTCTAGAAACGGTTTTTGGGACTTGTTTATTTTATAAAGAGGTTTGGATCTCAGATTGTTATGGATCCTTATGCATCAATGGAGGAGATTGATGTGTTAGAATCCCTACCAGGTTGAGTTTCAACTTTTGGAAAAGGTTCGCCTCCTCCGCGATGTCCTTCCGAAATCGAACGAATCCCGACTACGGCTCACTTTTAATTTCTATTTGATGTATATGCATTCTGATTTAGATTTTTTTTTTTTTTTTTGGAAAAGTGCTTCCGCTTGCATTTAAACTACTTGGGTCGTGACAGATATGTCCCAACAAACCTTCCAAAAGCTTAAAAACTAAAATAATTATCATTTAAATCGATTTTCAAAAATGTATTTCAGAGCATATTTTCGGTCGATCGATTTCTGGTTCCGGTCGACCGAAAAATCAGAATACAAGTTTCTCAATCTTACGGGCATTATCGGTCGACCGATACACATTTCGGTCGACCGAAATGTCAGTAAACTGCAAAAATAGATTTCAGAAATGCATTTACTCAAACCCCCCGAAATCCACATTTTCCAACCAAAATGCAAAATAAGCATGCATACACATGCATCATACATAAATACACATGCTCAAAGCTTTCAAACCGGATTTTGAACCCCAAAATCTAAACTTAGCAAAAATTGTATTTATGCCAAAATACGGAAAAGTATATATAAGGGTTCAAAATCTACATTTGCTCTTATAACCAGAAACCGAAACATGTATAACACGCTATACATGATGCTAAACATGCTCAAACATATACATATGTGAGAGTACTTCCTTTCTACACTTTTATACAATTTTTCCACCTATATATCTAGGTATACAAAATAAGAATTTCCTAAGTGTTTACAACCAACACTTAAACCCCAAAAGCTATACCTCAAAATGAAATAAAGCTAATATCCCTCTTTAGCTCACACTAGTCGCCTAAGCACCCCGGCCGGTGCTTTACCCGACTCCCTGGATCTGAAAAAGAGGAAACATAGAGCGTAAGTCAAACCGACTCAGTGAACGGCTCCGTTGCATTTCCAAACCAAACGCTCCACGGGCACAACATCTCAAACAAGAGACCACATATATGTAAATATGTATAAAAACACAAAGCCATTTAAGGTAACACACAAAGAGACATAAGCTAATATACGCATTCAAGCTACCATGTCAATATGTCAAGTCTGCCACCCAACCCAAATCAGTTATGCCATTGATGTCCATAGATTTTTATTAGGGTGAAATCACTAACCCAACTTAATTAGTCCTCTCATGTTTAGTTTAGGCACTCGAATTGATCCACAGTACCAAGGTCTGGTATCGGCCTTTAGTGCACATCCAAGACACCAAACCCATGATAGGGGCGATCCCACGGCGTCCCGTAAGAAATACTCAGAAGTGATGCACCCTCCGGAAGGCACAACCCTGAGCCTCGCACTCCGTAGGAACCACTCTGGCCAAGAGTGATCACCCTACGCCTATCGGCCTCAATAGAGACATCATTCATTAAGATTTAACACTCATTATAATCGGTCCATCATCTTCGCCACCCTGGCCGGTATAACTACACGACTTATGGGTACTAGATGAACATACAACTAAACCGTGCTAATCTTAATCTTTAACCTACCAAGAGTATCACAAGAGCAGGTCCGCTCACGCACTCAGCCGGGTAGAAATAAACGTCAGGCCCACAAGCGTCTGTCAAAGTATGTTTACTAAAGTGCCGCCAGAGCTAAGCTCCACTTTCGCACCTAACCAAGTAAACAATCCACATAGCTCACCGTTATGCCAAACATAATAAATCCGCCCTACCACATGTATTATAAACCATACATCACAAGGTAGAACTAAACACACTAAGCATGTTATACAATTCATCTCATTCTACTAAGTGTCTATCAAGTATAAAGATATTCAAACACTATCCATAGTAGAACTAAAGTATATCCACATGCTAAATCAAATCAATCATGCTAATCAACCATGTAATGGCACAACAATTTAACCATGGGTATCCAAAATCAATGTTAAACCTAACATGATTTCTACTTCCACATATGCCATAAACCACATACCAAGCATGATCACACATGTAACACACATAATAAAGGCATACACGTAGAAAGCAAGCACCGTTCACCTCGAATACGAAATCCTAGAATCTCCTACATTCCAAACTTCGGTCGAATCCGACGAATTTGGTATCCACGCGTAGCCCTAGACTCCGGAAACTCGAATCCGCGATCAATCCAACTCCACACGCACCAATCGGCTAAGAATCAAGCAAGGAACTCAAGGATGGCGCTCGCCTCTTAGCTAGCTCGGTGGAAATGAAATTATGGACTCGTCTGCGCGCGCCTGACCTGAGTTATACCCGTTCGCCCGCACACTTTCGGTCGACCGAAACCTCTCTACACAACACAAATAACACTTAAATCCTACGCGAAATAAAACCTCGTGCACCAACGCACGTACACAAGTGTCTAGAAATCGCTAACTGAGAATTTCTATCGGACACGCAACCAAGCACATATCGAACAAAATAAAAACACAGAAACAGAAATCACTGACCTCACATGAACATTGTAGGCGTTACATTTTAGAGAAAAACAGCATGAAAGACTCGTGTAGATTTAATTTTGAAAAGTCAAGATAGTTTTTCTTTTTTTTTTTTTTTCTTTTTTTCCTGGTAAAAAATAGAAACCATAAATGCTCTATAAGCAACAAAGATAGGAAAGTAAATTAAACAGTGTAGGTTGTATCTAAGCAGCATCAGATTATCCACCCTTGCCCTTGTTCCTCTGAATCCTCTTCATGTAAAACTCGAGCTCCCTTGCCTACCAATATGTATCAATTCGTCAGCATGACCACAATGCCTGGGTATTGAAGAGATTGCAGGAAGCAGCCTGCCACTACCAATTTGCTCCTGTACATGAGGGCCGAACGTGCGACCGTCTTGCCGCTTCTCTAACTCCCTGGTGACATGGCTACTCTTCTTTGCCTCTTATGTAGCATGCTCAGCCTCCCCTGTCTCCTCTTTTTCAGTATTCTTCTTCCCTCCAATATCCACTACATAGTGCTGAGGAGATGCGCTGCTTTGAAAGGAGCAGCATCAACCCTGCACTATAACACTCTTGACGAGAATCTGCGTACGCGCGAGCTCCTTGTTGAAGGCTAATGGACATCAAGGATCCTTAGCATGCCTTTTTATCATAAATGGAGATCTAGGAATACCTCGATTCGTACATTTGCTGAAGCGGATCCTTACTTGCGCTTGTGCTCACATACGTTGGTGATACTCTAGCTATCCCCGACTAATCATGTGGTATCTTCGATGGCGAAGATGACTACCAAACTCGCCTTCTAGCATACTCTATATGTATGGGTGCTAAGTGGCCTAACTCCTGAGTTTGATTATCATGTGTATTTACATATGTAAGTCCTTTATATAGCTTCGAGTGCCAATTTGGCATGTTTGTGGCCGAACGCGGCTAGCTCAACTGGATAGAAGGTGCCTCAGGAAGCGCCACCAATCAGGTTCGAGTCCGCATGGGGTGAAATTTCTCGCAGAATTTTCTAAAAATCTCTGTACCCCGTTGCAAGAGCTCCCATTCATGAAAGGCCTGTACTCGGATCCCAGAGCGTCCGTCAGGGCTGGGCGTTGGGGGTGGGGGTTTCCACGAGTTTGAGGTCCCTACTGGGATGTGCGCTCGCATTACGGGTTCCCCAGAACAATCTGAAAAAAAAAAAAAAAAAAGGCATTGTGACCGGCAACTAGGATACGGATGTTGCGTGTAATTACCTCATTCCCTACGAGAAATTGCCCGAGTCAAGATGTTGGGCCCTCCACTTCACGTTACATCCACGCACGTGCACCCTCCTCGCCGTCAATGGTTGACGACGAACCTCATACGTCCTCTTCTTCCTCCTTGGCTTCTACTTGCCGCCAATGGCCTGCCGTTTGTGCATGGAATCACGAGAAATCCCCATTTTCGAGGCAGCAGAGAAGGAGAAGTCAAGACAGATACTTGTAACCTGTTTGTTTTTTTTTTCCCTTTTTTGGGATAATGACGTATCAGCCCCCATTTTGAATTCTTTGGACAGATCTGCCCCTCTGTTTAAAAAATGGGCAGATCAGTCCTTCCGCTATTGTTTCGGATTTTTTCCGGACAAAAATGTCATCATTTCGTCGAGGCCGAGACCACATTTAGAAGCATTTTTTGCAAAAATTTTGAACTGAGATCTACAACTTTTATGTTCAAAATTTTTCCAAAAAATACTTCTAGATAGGTGTTTTCAGCGTCCAAACTGTTTCAGCGATTTCAGGTCGAGCTGGTTACACTTCGGACCTCAAAAACACCTATTTCAAAGCTTTTTTGGAAAAATATTCAACATGAAAGTTATAGATCTCGACGAGCTTTACAACGTTTATGTTCAAATTTTTTCCAAAAAATACTTCTAGAAAGATATTTTTACTGTCCGAACTGTTAACAAGTATAGGGGTATTTTTGTCCGAAAAAAATTAAAACAGTATTTGAGGGGCTGATTTGGTAGGTTTTTGAAATGGGGGCTGATCTGGTACATTTGAAACTTTGGGAGGCTGATATGGTATAAGCCCCTTTTTTTTTAAAGTGTACAAATTCATACAAACTTGCAAGTAAGAAGCTTTTGGAACCTCTTCCATCCCAATTCAGATTTTTTATATCCTGTGATATATTTGTGATTGTAAAAGTATCAACCCAATTTTATAACATTTGCAGGTCAAACTCTTATAGTTACACTATTGTTTAATAAAAAGGTGCTAGTAGTGACAACAAAGATACTGATTACAATATTCTTTAGGGGATCTGCCGGCTATAGCCGATAGAAATTCTTCGTCGCCATTTCTGTCGGTAGATTCAATTTGCCAGTAGTGGGTTTAAAAATTATAAAAATAAAAACCGTTTAATGAGCTCTAAATTTATAGGATAAATGCATATTGGCCATTTTGAAACTTCTTACAAATCATTCTTTCAATTTAAATTCATTACAAATCAGCCTGTATCTCAAAGTTCGTATTAAAGATATTTTGACTATTATATAAGTATTTTTTGGATATGTTTTATATATGTAAAAATAGATTTCAGTATGATGTATAAAGTTTGTGTCCAAAGTTTTTTAAAAAAATATTTCTAAATAGGTATTTTAAAGCTACAAAGTTTTTGTGGATCTAAAAATTAATCGACTAACCCCTAAAGCTTTAGAGCCTCAAGACACATATTCAGAAATATTTATTACATCTATAATTTTGTATTTAAAGTTTTTCTCAAAATATGTGTAACGACCCAAATTCCGAAACAAATAAAAAGTTATTTTTTATATAACACAAAATTTCACGAGGAAATTTTTTTTGCATTAAATACCATAATACAATCCCGTTTCGAGCCACATTCACCAAAGGTATGTCCTTGAGAGAGTCGGAACATACACTTTGTAATATATAGTACTTGTCTGGGAACCGACACGACCAATCTCTCCTATTGGTCAACGTATTTTCAGCGGTCGTTTTCCGGGAAGGGCAATAAAATCATTAAATGAATATGACAAAATCAAAAGCGATTTGTAAAAACATCACGAGTTGGAGTCCAAGGTTTATAAATGTAACTCCCAAGTATCGATCGACCGATCTAGGATTTCGGTCGACAGATCCTAGAGCCTGACTCTTCACTGCTAACACATTTTGGTAGACTGAAACGGTATTATCGGTCGACCAATGCAAACCGAGAGCAAAAGCGAACAGTAACTGTTACTGTCGGTCGACAGAAATGTGTTTAAGTCAACCGATCTCCAAAACCAGAGGCTATTTCCGTAGACTTTTAAGGGTTACGTCAACCAAAATGGTATCGGTCGACTGATAATCATCAGAATTGTAGAATAACCTATAAATTGACTCCAAAACTTTAAATAAATCTCATTACAAACATCAACCATGATTTCTAAGGTACTCCACAGACAAGAGACACAAGAATATGCATGGCACAAGTTTTAAATAGCTTAAAACATGCATTTAAGACATAGTTGGGTCCAAACACATACTTGTCGTAATATTACAAGTTACAAAGTTATAACTCCGATAACAACCCGTTCAAAAGGCGGAGTCATAATACAAGTACCACAACTACAACAATGTCCAAATACAACATAATAATGACGTCACGAGCTAGGACTTCCAATCACTTGACAAAATAGCCCCAAAACCAATTACCTTAGTAATTGCCAACAAATCCCTTCTTGCACTATTCGGACGATACCGAATTCTTCACTTTCTCACTAATACCTGGGAAAGGAAGAGTGTGAGTATAAAACTCAGTGAGTGACCCTCCCTAGCATCCTCCAAGGTCAATGCTAGGGTTGTGGTTACCAAAATAAACATAACATCATAAACATATAGCAAGAATACTAAAATCAACAAAGTATGTATGATATGCAACTTGACCAAGTCATGAAAATCTATATCTCGGACCTCTTGTAGCGTGCACCTACAAGTTCCTGCCAGGGTTAATGATGGTGATCGAGTTGATCATCGACTGATCAATAGAGTGTTCAAAAACAGTTACGACTAGGATTCTAGGCAGGCGAGAATTGTCAGAAACGAGTAAGACCACACAAAGTGCAGACGCTTTTAATGTGAAAACCCTTGAAATCAAGGTAAAACCACGGGCTGTCACGTAACGCCAACGAATCAAGGATTTCACTAGGAGTAAAAGGAAATATAGATTTCTCTCAACTCCCCTCTCACTTTATAGTATAGTACGTCGGTATATTCATCAGCCAACCCCTCCTTCAGAGTTGCCCGTTGCCTTTTATAGCTGCCGTGGGAAACACTTCCCTAGGCTCCACGACCCTTGAGCTTCCTCATTTAATAGTTAATAACTGTGGTTAATTAACTACCGGATTTAATGAGTCTTTATTGGGAGTCATAAAGAGTGCGTCGGTTCGATTTTCCGTAAAGACTTCTATGCGCATGAATGCGGCGGTCCAACTTCTCATAATCTGCTGATGTCGAACTCTGGCAAGGTCGCTACCGTAACATATGTCGGGAGTTAACTGTTGCCGACATACATTCCAGTAAGAGGCTTCAACGCCTATTCTGGGTAAATATTCGTCCATATCGTGGGCCTTTACTTCGGGGCTTGGCTCATTCTCCTAATCAGACTGCGTGAGCGTCATGACACGTGGCGGCCCAGAACTCAGCTATATCAAATGCCCCCCGACGGTCTTAGCGAGATACCGGTAAGTCCGTTGGAAATTCCCGATGTTACCATCCTAAGTCCGTGGACGTCGGTGCCGCCAAGTTCCTTAATATTCACGGAAATATCGAGGTATCGTCTCCCGAGGTTCATTCTAACGGTAAGGTATCACGTCCATGCTTAACCTGGCTGGGTCGGCTTTCCAATTCCCGCGGCAAATCCCCTTATAATCAAACTCATTGCCGTCTCGTAAGTCGTGATTCACTTGATTGCGACACGCGCCACCTTGGCTGGGATGTTCGCCGCGTGTCCTGCCTTTTCTCTTTTCTGGCTTGTCTTTTTAAGCAACCGCAGGGCCACCATTTTCGTTTCTTCCATACTCGAGATTCCTTTCGCGGACTCGTCTTCTCCGGCGATCGGGTGTCTCCGCATTCCAAGCTTCCGCGGTCTTCATTTTTTCAATCTCTCATTTTCCGCGTTCGTTCCTCCTATTCGAGGTTAGTAATCTCATTACTTCCAGACGCGTTAAGATATAACCCCTCTAGCCACTGAATCTCTGGGACCTATCTCCCAATCTCGTTCTCGTTCTGACCCATTTCCTCGGGGAGGAGCTCTAAATTTATTATTCGTTGAATCTCACTTCTCCTCGACGGGAATTCCTACCCCGTCAATCCTCCATTGTCTCTTCTGGCATCCCAGAGGAGTTCGCCATATCTTCCTGAGACAGGCCGAGTCTTCTTCTTTCCCAAGTTACGGCAGACGAAATTGTTTCCACCGTGACTATAAAAGATATCTCTAGGTGGAGAGAAAATTCTCCTGGACTCCGCGATCGTAGCTAAGGATTCCGACATCCAATGAAGGATGTCCACCTTCCACGAGCTGAGATAGCCATTTTTTACGAACACATTCGTGTCGGTATGCGTCTTCACTTGAACATCATCTTCATTAACTTCTTCGACGGCATACCATGTCATACCTTGTCAATTGGTTCTATGCCATTCCCAGCATAATTGGTTTCTTGTATATCTGTGGTCACCAGAAGTCCTTCCTACTCTCAACCTGTTCCTTTGTCTCTTCGAGTTCATCGAGTCTTCCCACTCTCCGGGGTGGTATTTTTTGCGGTGTCGAAAAGACTTTGCTAAATTTTTTGTAGGTCGTCCTTCCTCCAATAAAGGTTAGAAAGACAAATTTTTCTTTATTGTCCGAGATAACGACTATACCTTCAACCGACCTTGGGGCCATTCTAATCGCGACATGCTGTCCCTTCCCGTATATGTCGATGGTGATGACCTCGCCGTCGCGATCGAGCGATTCAAACGGTTCCCGGGGTCAGTTGATGTAGCCAACCCCGACGAAGAAACGCTGAACCAAGTGGCAGGGTTTATTTTGGGTTAAAAGGGTATGTCGCTCTCTCGGTCTCTTTATTATCATACATCGATAGCACATACTACATCGGTAGCGAATTAAACTTCAATTTTCTTACACGTGGTGTTGCAGAGGATTTAGAGGCATCGCGCAGACAACCTTTGCCTGGTCCTTCCACTTCTAGGCAGCCAAGGAAGCAGGCGTCATCGAGGAAGAAGAATCCACCTCGGAAGCTGTTGACGACCTTCCTCCGGTGAGGGGAATGGGTTGGAGTCGCCACCTACAATTTATGGAAATCTAGGAAATCGGGATAAGGCACTTAAATTCATAGGCTCGTTCGTTGTTTACGTGTGGGGAAGGCAGAACACCCCCACAGCGCCCCTCCAAAGAGGGTACTCTATAAATGATTAAAATAATCTTGGATTTATATTTAACACAATTTAAATTCTTAGAACATTTGCATATTTATTTATCTGCTTATTATGAAAATAGGGAGATCGGTATCCACCTTACTCCCCATATTACATTTGAACAAATACATCCAAATGAAGAAAATATATCTATCAAGGCAATATCCATCGTCCTCTTTCAATATTTTTTTTATTTGCACGTGATTTGATTTTGATAAATATACTTAGTCAAATTAGGAGAGTAATATCCATCACTTCCTATTTTGACCATTTATATTTGTTTGCCCCAGCCACTTAGATTAGGATCTATCCAGTTCCTAACCCAAGAGTTTAGAGAAATCAATCTCTATAATAGATATGCATCTATTCGTGTTTATATTACGACAATATTTACATATATATTTGTATAAAGAAATTGCATATGTGTAAATAAATAGATAAAATACAACATTTTTATTTTACGGGCTCAGCAGTATTTCTTCTTCATAGCCCCATGAGCTAGGGCTTGAAATATCCATCTTGCACCCTACACTCGTATGTATATTAAAAAGAAATTTTTATTCGGAAAAATATCCGTCTCTCTGAATATTTATTTTGTTCGTATAACTGTGATGTATTTTATCAGTTGAAATACATCTTCAGAATATATCTGTGTTTTATTATCTTTTACTTTTTTCATGAAAATTAGGTAATGATAATGAAAACAAAAAGAGAATAAAAGATTTTTTTTTTTTTTTTTTAGAACAACAACCGGCCGCAGCAGCATCCCTAAAAAAAAAGAAAAAAAAAGAAAAAAAAAAGAAGGTCTGTTGCTTATAGCGGTGACCGGCTGGGCCGGTCGTCAATCGCGGCCGTCAACGCGCGAGCGTAGCTCCGGCCGCGATTTGCAGCACCGCCGACGATCACGCCGGCGGTTCCAACACCCAACGGCGTGTCCCCCTGGGGGTTTTCAACTATTCCGGATCTATTGGTGATGTCTAAATTTGATTTTGATGACTGTATATGCGTGTTCTTATAGGTGCAAGTTTCGAGATATATATTTTTATCGTTTTTCGGCCGCCGCGAGTCGCCGGCGACCTCTTCGTTCGTTCGTATATGTTCTTCTACGTCCACTGAACTTATCTGGCCGTAAGTGGCAGGACGTTTCTCGTTCGTTTGAGTTTTGCAAGTTTTTGGTTATTCTCGGTTTTTTAGCCGCCGCCGGCGAGTCCGGCGGCAAGCGTCGTTTTCGACTAGTTATATGAGTTCTAAGGTGTCTACAGACTGTATTTTGAAAGTATGAAGAAGTTTGCTCGAGTATACCTGGTATTTGTGGTTTTTCCTTTTGTTTCGGCCGAAGATGTTTGACGGTGCGGCTAGCGACGGCGAGCTCCGGCAAGACGTCAATGATCTGAAGTGGTGTTGGTGAGGTGCAGGAAGTGGCTGGACCTTACGTGGTGACGGAGTTTCCCCTCGTCTCTCACTCTCAGATCTCTCTCTCTCTCTCTCTCTATCTCTCTCTTTCTCTTGTTCTCTCTCTCTCTCTCACACATCCGCGGCTCCTTCCTTCTCTCTCTCTCTCTCACATCCGTGGCTCCTTCCTTCTCTCTCTCTGTCCCTTGTAAATGGAGGGCTTTAGGGAGTATTTATAGAGGTTGATAGCTTGTGTGGCTTGCAAGAGGGGTTAGGGTTTGGGAGTGAGGTCGATGGAGAAGGGGGAAGGGATGTCGGCTGTCCACATGCACACTCACACACACCTATTAATGCATTCACACTTGCACTTCACATAGGTATTTATGTAGATATTTTATACATGTAAAAGTGTAACTATGTATACATGTTTATGTATGTATGTATGTACACATAAATATTGCACATATACATATCACACACATATATATAATAAATGTCAATGTATTCTTGTCGGTGATATCTCGAACGTATGCCGTGCAATTTGAGCTGAGTATTAATTCAAGCATCATCAAAATTTAATTTACCAGGTCCTGTTGACTGTCCGGATCGAATTGAGTTTAACTGAGCAATTTCGGTTAAATTGGATCCAATTGGGCCGAACTGGGCTTAGTTAGAGTAAACAGAGTTCAACCAGGCTCATTGGGCTAAAGTGCGCTCAACCGAGTTAATTGGGCCTTATCAGGTTGATTGGGCCCAATTAAGTCAATAAGTCAATCGTTTCTATTTGGACATGATGTGTATGGCCAAATCCGGTTGTACTGCTTTAAGTCCTGATTATCGCGCTTTGGGCGGTGTATGATGACAGCCCGGACAAAATTGGTTGTCGACAGTTGCCCCTCTTTTCTAATTCTTTGAAAAAGGATTAGGAAAAGAAAAAAAAGATACCACATTTTGTCCGGCGAGAGAGACGAGAGATTTTCTTTCGTATCCGTTCCCTATTGTGTACTTGAGAGAGAGTGAGGATAGTCGTTCATCCAGTTTATTGTGGTCACTAAGATCAGTCGTCCGTCGATGAAAACAACCCATAAGTATAGTCGACTCAAAGGTAAGATTGGAACGAGATAACATGATCCTAAAGCACAGCCGACTTCAAGGATGGAGTTGATTGTTGTAAGATCAGTCATTCCGATGTCGAAGATGACCCGAGAGTGCAGTCGACTCAAGGGTGATGCAAGAGTTTGTGATCATACGATCAGTCATCTAATGACATAAATGATATTGGAGTGCAGTTGACTCCAAAGACATATTTGATGGAGGTGGTTTACCAGAACAAGCTCGATTTGTATCTTTAGACTTGGTAAGGAGAATAACACATCCGGTTTGTTTCGGAGTTTGGAAAAGATTATTATCGTGAGAACTACACCTCATGAATAAAATGCTCCGAAGTCCGTACAGCCTTCGGGGAGAGAATAATAATACTCATGAGAACTACGCCTCATGAGTGAGAGAAATAGACACGAGAACTACGCCTCGAGACGAGAAAAAGGTCTTCATGAGAGCTACACTTCATGAATAAGAGAAATCGACACGAGAACTACGCCTCACGATGAGAAATGATCTTTATGAAAACGACGCCTCATAAAGAGGAGAAATAGACACGAGGACTACGCCTCATGGCTATAAAGAGTTTTCATGAGAACTACACCTCACGAAGGAGAGGATTTGACACGAGAACTACGCCTCGTGGGGAAAAAGAGTCTTCATGGATGCGAGAACTACGCCTTACAATGAAAAAGAGTTTTCACGAAAGAGTGAAAATGACGCGAGAACTACACCTCGACACAAAAAAGACTTTTCCTGGGAACTACGTCTCACGAAGAAGTGAAATGACACGAGATCTACGCCTCGTGACAACAAAGAGTTTTCATGAGAACTACGGCTCACGAAGGAGTGAAATGACGCGAGAACTACGCCTCGTAGGGAGAAAGATTCTTTATGGATGTGAGAACTATACCTCGCAATGAGAAAGCGTTTTCACGAAAGAGTGAAATGATGCGAGAATTGTGTCTCACGACGAGAAAGAGTTTTCATGATAACTATGCCTCACGAAGGAGTGAAATGACGCGAGAACTATGCCTCGCGACAAGAAAGAGTTTTCATGAGAGCTACGCCTCTCGACAAGGAAACGACACGAGAACTACGCCTCGCGAAGAGAGTTGCATGAGGATTTCGCCGCATGATGAAGAGAAATTGGCACGAGAACTACGCCTCGTAGGGAGAGTTGCATTAGATGTGAAGATGATACATCCAATTTGTTTCTCGGACGGTGAAGAAATAAGCCCGACTTACTTATCGAGACTTACGATGATAAAGTGTAGTTGATCCAATTTGCAAGCTTAATTTGTGTCTCGAATCTGTGGGAATCATTTGTCAATATTGAGAATGAGTGTTGTTATCTGTTGTTGAATTTGTACATGCAATGTGGAAGTGTCGTTTGTGAAAAATTTGTTTTTGAAAAGGATTTGTCAAAAGTTTTTCTTTTGTAAAATGATTTTATGCTGAAAATATGTTGCGTGAGAAAATCTGGCCAATCCGACTATTCCAAAATATCATTGCCCTGAGCATCTTCCTTCTTCTGATCCTCTTTTTTTCTTTCTTCTTTTCTTTTCTACTTCATTCTTTGTCATATTTTGGTTGATTCCCTTTCGGGGTTTTTGTGTTGGAGCTCAAATCCTTCACAAATTTTCGAGGGGAGAAAGTTGCCCCAATTTAGAGTGATGGCACGGTTTGTCCAAGTCCTTTCTGCCATTGAATTTTGCTTCTCGAAAGTACTCTCTTATATTTTGGTAACTTCCTCTGGCACTTAACATTGTTATTGCATGACACAGTTTGTACAACTCGTTGAAGTGCACTTTTTCCTGCTTTGGAATTCTGTGCTCAACAAACCTTCTTTCATGTGATTTACTGTTGTCAATTTACTTGCTCCTCTGAAAATTGCCCCAGTTTGGCGCTCGTTCTTAATCTTTTCCTTCAAACAAGTTATGCCGGAGGCATATTTAGCCTTAACTTGTCATGATATCTATTTCCTATTCTCCGTTCGGTGCAGGTTAGTCTTTTCTAGATTTCCGAAAAAATCTAAAGTCTGAACCTCTAGGTTGGAAGTTAGCAATTTTGGAATAAATTTCATTTAATAATAAAATTGCCCCAGTTTTAAGTGCTGGGTAGTTTGGCTGATGTAGATATTTGTGAGGCTGATTTATTGAAAAGTGGAGTTCCTGAGACGACGATTTTTCTAGAAGATTGGTTGACGAGGGACTTTTCAGCTTACGATTATGTGGAGTAGTGACTGATGCATATAAATCTTGCAGAATGTATTTCGAATGCATGTTCTTTGTTTAACATAATAAAGAGAATGATTTGTAACTTGTTCTGCCCTAACTAGTTTTGCCTAGGCCGCCTTTTTCAGGTTTTCGGCCTAGTGGGCTTCTTCTAAATGTTCTTGTAGAATGAGTTCGTTGGTGGTGCCCCATAGCTGTATTTGTGGGCCGGTCTAGATTCGACCGTCTTTTTTGAGAATATAGGTGGATATTCTGACTCCGGGTACATGTCTGCTTATTTGATGGAAAGATTTTGTAAGATATTATACACAAGAGATTTTATAGGCGTTTTGAGACTTTTCTTCTTCTATTTCTTCTTTTTTTTTTCCTTTTTGCTCATCCTTTCTTCTTCTTCTTTTTTTTCTTTTCTTTTTTACTCTTCTACTTTTTTTTACTTTCTCCTTTTTCTTTTCTTTCTTTTCTTCTCTTCTTCTCTTCTTTTTTTTTCACTCATTTTCATTTATTTTCCCCTTTTTTTTTTGCCAATAAGGAAAAGAAAAGTCGTAATTGAGGTTATTTGGCCCGGTGCACTTGCCTACCCACAAAACCTTTCCGTTCGTTTGAGCAAAAATGATCGCAGAGTATTGTTTCATTACTCAAGAGTTACTTTTGAGTTTGAGATGCATGTGGCGCTGTACATTTTCTTTCCCTTTTCAAAATTTTTCTCTTTTTTCTTTTTGATTTTTCTTTCTTTTCTGTATGTGGCAAGTTGCTAGTTATATTTTATTATGTTAATTGAGAATATGCATTGTCCTTTACATTTTACAAAATTTATATATACTAGCATAAAAAGTATAACAAAGGAATGTTCATGACAAATGAAGAACATGAGACAATTTATATTTAAGTTAGTTCATTCCCAAATTGTATTACAAAAACTCTCGCAACTAGAGTGGTTTGTGCGAAAAGACAAAACGTGACCAAAGGAGAAGAGTGGATACATATCACAATATGCACTATACTAAACATGTATCCTATCATAACTTGGTAGAGGAAAAGATTCATCAAAATAGCGGCCAGCTTGCGTGGGTGCTACAGAAACCACTAATCGTGAAACAAGTTGGTGTCAATCTCATTTATCCCTCCGCTGTTGTTGCTGGTAGTAGCTGTGTTATTTGCGGTGGTCGCTGGCGTTGCATCTGTAGGTGAGATTTTTATCCTTCCAGTGTCAATCAACTCGTACAATTTGTTCCGAAGGATGTAGCAATTTTCAGTGGAGTGACCTTGGGCGCCACTATGGTAGTCACAATACGCATTCACATCATACCATCTTGGATATGGTGGCGTGAATTGTCGGCTAGGAATGGGCGTGAGCAGACCTTCTGCAGCGCATTGTTTAAACACTTCTTTTTGAGACACGGGCAGGGGTTCCCGAAAAGCCTGGCGAGGTCGCTGGGGCTGTTGTTGCTGAGTAAGGGTATGTTACTGGATTTGATAGGTCTGAGTGACCTGTTGAGGTTGCCGTGGTGATTGTTGGTATTGCTGATAAGGGCGATTCTGTCGGTATTGATTATTTTGCTGAGGCGTTTGATAATATGCACTAGTTTGATATTGCCCTGGAACTCGATATATGGATTGATTGTAGTTATTCGCCCCGCTGATATTATGCACTTCTTTGTCTTTCTTCTTATTTTTCGTGTCATCAGGCGATTTGAAGATGTTGTCTTGGGCCAGTTCTATTCTGAGGCCTGCCGTGATTATTTGGGCAAAAGTGGAAGCGATAGCACATGCAGTGCGTATCTTATCATCCAAACAGCTCAGAGTCATAAACTCATCGATAAGTTCTTTTTCGTCATCGGGGAGTGATCTGGGCAGCCATGTTCCTCCATCTCTGGGCAAAAGCGCGAAATTTCTCGTTCTTATTAGGAGTCAGGGCCCTCAGTGTAGTTTTGTCTGGTGCCAGATCCTTATTATGCTGATAGTGGGTCAGAAATGCGTTCGCCAAGTCTTTCCAGCTTTTGATCTCGTTTTTATTCAGATTTAGGTACCATCGGATGGCTGGCCCTTTTAGGCTTTCTTGGAAATAGTAAATCAGCATTTTCTCGTTCTTGAGGTATGCCCCCATCTTACTACAGTACATTGAAATGTGGACCTGAGGATCTTCAGTACCATCATATTTTTCAAAGTCAGGAACCTTGAAGTCTTTGGGTATATCGAGATCTGTGACAATGCAGAATTGTGCTCCATGGTTCCTCGGGAGCCTTCTAGGTTGTTCAGACGGTCTAGGATTGTCTCAACTTTTTCTTGTATCTGCTTATCCCCTGATGGATTTGCGTCAGGCTGCTGGTCAGGATTGGCAGGTGCCAGTATCGTTACAGGATTAACCGGCTGATGTTTGGGCTTCAGCTTGTTTGGCGAGATGTATTGTGGCATAGCATACTGGACTGACAAGTTGCGCAGGTAGCCCAAAAGGGTCATATGGTGTCTGTTGCGCAGACTGCCTCTCTGATGGTAAAGCGGCTGATGAGCTCGGCTCTCCTATAGGTTGAGCTGTTGTGTTGGTACCTCTCTGTTCAACGAGTAGTGCAATAGTAGTCGTGAGGCGCTCCAGCTGTTTGTTCATATCTTCCAGCTGTCTTCGCAGTTCTTCATTATCTTTTTTCAGCTGTTCATTTACTTCGTTGTCCGCCATGGGTGCAGGGGTGTGACGTCTCGACCTGAGCAGGTACGGGCTCCTTTTGGTAAAAGTCGTCTTGACCGTTCTTTTAGCGAAAATATGGATGTCAGTGTTTGCACGTGTACTCATGTTGTAGTATGCATTTATTGCAAAATCATGCAAATTTTATGGAAAAATATTTTTTATCGTTGAAAACTTGAGTAAAGAAATTTGTGCAAATAAATATTCACAGTTGTTGCGAGAAAAAAAAAAAAAAATTTCGGTTGAATTTAAGGGTAAAATGAAGTTGAAAGATGTGTGCTTTTTTTATTGATAATTTTTGTGCCACTTAGACTACATGCTGGCTGGGTGAATTATGGGTGCCTATAATGGCTGGGCTTACGGACTACCCACGCACATTGTACGTAAGCTCCGATTATCCCAGTGGTTTATCTAGCAGTCTGTCATTGCTGGGTTTCCTACCGACGACCGGTGCACATGGTACATCAGCTCGGTGTACTACCCAGATAACTTTTGACTGTGGGTAAAAAGGGCCAGGCATTACGGACTACCTACGTACATTGTACGCAAGCTCCGATTGTCCCGGTAAATAGGATGGGTATATGCCCTGGGTTATACATGCAATGCAGACATTAATAAAATATCTACAAAGACATCAATAACTAACATGTATTTGTATGTGTTAAATATAAATCTAAAATTATTTTAATCACTTAAAACGAGCCTGACGATTCCCCAGCGGAGTCGCCATCTGTTGACGACCTTCCGGTGGGGAAAGGGTTGGAGTCGCCACCTAGATATTTATGGAAATCTAGGAAACCGGGATAAGGCACTTAAAGATTCTTAGGCTCGTTCGTCGTTTACGTGTGGAGAAGACGGAACACCCCCACAGCGCCCCTCCAAAGAGGGTACTCTATAAATGATTAAAAATCTTAGATTTGTAATTTAACACAATTTATTCTTAATATTTGCATATTTATTTATCTGCTTATTATGAAATAGGAGAGATCGGTATCCACCTTACCCATTACTTTTGAACAGATACATCCAAATGAAGAAAATATATCTATCAAGGCAATACCCATCGTCCTCTTTCATTATTTTTTTATTTGCACGTGATTTAATTTTGATAAATATACTTAGTCAAATTAGGAGAGTAATATCCATCACTTCCTATTTTGACCATTTATATTTGTTTGCCCCAGCCACTTAGATTAGGATCTATTCAGTTCCTAACTCAAGAGTTTAGAGAAATCAAATCTCTATAATAGATATACATCTATTCGTGTTTATATTACGACAATATTTACATATATATTTGTATAAAGAAATTGCATATGTGTAAATAAATAAATAAAACACAACATTTTTATTTTACGGGCTCAGTAGTATTTCTTCTTCATAGCCCATGAGTTAGTGTTTGAAATATCCATCTCGCACCGGACACTCGTATGTATATTAAAAAGAAATTTTTATTCGGAAAAATATCCGTCTCTCCGAATATTTATTTTGTTCGTATAACTATGATGTATTTTCTCAGTTGAAATACATCTTCAGAATATATCTGTGTTTTATTATGTTTTACTTTTTTCATGAGAATTAGGTAATGATAATGAAAAAAAAAAGAGAATAAAAGATTTTTTTTGTTTTTTTTTTTTGAGAATAACAACCGGCCGCAAAGCAGCCCTAAAAAAAATAATAATAATAAAAAAAAAGGTCTGCTGCTTATAGCGGCGACGGCGGGGCCAGTCCTCTTCATTAATTTTGAAATCGCGGCCGGAGCGCGCGAGCGCAGCTCCGGCTGCGATTTGCAGCACCGCCGGCGATCACGCCGGCGGTTCCAACACCCAACGGCATGTCCCCCTGGAGGTTTTCGACTATTCCGGATCTATTGGTGATGTCTAAATTTGATTTTGATGACTGTATATGCGTGTTCTTATAGGTACAAGTTTCGGGATATATATTTTTATCGTTTTTTCGGCCGCCGCGAGTCGCCGGCGACCTCTTCGTTCGTTCGTATATGTTCTTCTACGTCCACTGAACTTACCTGGCCGTAAATGGCTGGACGTTTCGCGTTCGTTTGAGTTTTGCAAGTTTTTGGTTATTCTCGATTTTTTAGCCGCCGCCGGCGAGGCTGGCGGCGAGCGTCGTTTTCGACTGGTTGTATGAGTTCTTAGGTGTCTACAGACTGTATTTTGAAAGTATGAAGAAGTTTGCTCGAGTATACCTGGTATTTGTGGTTTTTCCTTTTGTTTCGGCCGAAGATGTTTGACGGTGCGGCGAGCGACGGCGAGCTCCGGCAAGACGTCGACGATCTGAAGTGGTGTTGGTGAGGTGCAGGAAGTGGCCGGACCTTACGTGGTGACGGAGTTTCCCCTCGTCTCTCACTCTCAGATCTCTCTCTCTCTCTTCTCTCTCTCTATCTCTCTCTTTCTCTTGTTCTCTCTCTCTCTCTCACACATCCGCGGCTCCTTCCTCTCTCTCTCTCTCTCACATCCGTGGCTCCTTCCTTCTCTCTCTCTCCCTTGTAAATGGAGGGCTTTAGGGTGTATTTATAGAGGTTGATAGCTTGTGTGGCTTGCAAGAGGGGTTAGGGTTTGTGAGTGAGGTCGGTGGAGAAGGGGGGAAGGGATGTCGGCTGTCCACATGCACACTCACACACACCTATTAATGCATTCACACTTGCACTTCACATAGGTATCTATGTAGATATTTTATACATGTAAAAGTGTAACTATGTATATATGTACACATAAATATTGCACATATACATATCACACACATATATAATAAATGTCAATGTATTCTTGTCGGTGATATCTCGAACGTATGCCGTGCAATTTGAGCTGAGTATTAATTCAAGCATCATCAAAATTTAATTTACCAGGTCCTGTTGACTGTCCGGATCGAATTGAGTTTAACTGAGCAATTTCGTTTAAATTGGATCCAATTGGGCCGAACTGGGCTTAGTTAAAGTAAACAGAGTTCAACCAGGCTCATTGGGCTAAAGTGCGCTCAACCGAGTTAATTGGGCCTTATCAGGTTGATTGGGCCCAATTAAGTCAAATAAGTCAATTATTTCTATTTGGACATGATGTGTATGGCCAAATCCGGTTGTACCGCTTTAAGTCCAGATTATCGCGCTTTGGGCGGTGTATGACGACAGCCCGGACAAAATGGGGTGTCGATAGAAGCGACCTTCTGTTCCACGACAAAGAGCTGCCCGAGGTCAAGGTCGGGGATCGAGGGGAAGTAGGTCTGCAAGGTGGTTTGAATCGGAAGTAGGTCTGCAAGGTGGTTTGAATCAGAGCCATCTACCCAGGTTGGTTCTCCTAGCTCGTCATTTCAACGCTCTCCTTCTCCGAAGTACATGAAGTTCTTTCCCCTTTAGTAGCGGGAATGGAGGAGCTTTGGGAAGGAGAACTTCTTCGAAGGGGCCAGTCTCATCAAGCAAGGATGCGGCCGCCGCTGCTGTCATGGCTCAGATTCTCCAAAACCAACTCCTCCATCGGCTCCGACTTCAAAGCCTCAGGCTCAAGGGAAGAAGTGGGCCGGTGAGCCTACGTCAGAGGACCCAGTTCGAAAGAAGGGGACAAAAATATGTGTGGATAAAGGCAAGGGCAAAGCTCCTCAATCTATCTCCCGAGAGATAAGGAAGACTACCGAGTCTAGGGTCGCCTAGCCTTCCGAGGTCCATCTTCCCAACTGGGAGCTGAGGAGGGGCGAGAGCATCGGCAACGCTGCTGCCTCTACAATTTTTCTGTGAGATGGGTCCCCACCTATGGACCGAAAACTGATGGATGAGATGCCAGATCAAGAGCTTCTCGAGAAGCTCATGACCTCTTCCTACGAGGTAAGTAAAGTTTCTAGCCTTCAATCTTCAAGGTTTTAATGTCTTTTTTCTTATGAGAATGCTGTCATGTCTCCAGCACATGCTTGCTTTAGCAACGGTTAGGAGGCGCTATGCCCAGTATTCCCGCGGCATGCAATCACAAATGACTCCCTCCACCGACAGCATGACGAGCTGAAGAAGAAACACAACGACTATGTCGCTGAAGCGGAGAGGCAGCTCCAGGCTGAGGTGAAGAAAAATGCCGATATAACTGCCGAGCTTGCTGCTGAGAAATCACGGGTGGAGGCTGAGAAGACCCGGGCGGATACGGAGAAGGCTAAGGCATCCGGGCTGGAGAATACTTTAGCGGAGATAAAAAAGACCTTGGCAGATAAGATAGCCGAGATGAATCGCGCTGAAGAGATAATAGCTGCCGAGGTCCAGAAGGCTGAAAATGAAGCGATCGAGACCTACACCCAGTCTGAAGAGTACAAAACCGCCACCAAAGACTATGCTGCGAACTGCTGCTGGCGCCGTCGTCGAGTGTCGACGCTTATGTCGTGCTCATCTGGGAAAGGTGATTTCAGCTTTCTCGACGAGATGGAAATTGCCCGACTCATTAACAGGCGTATGGCTGCCGGGGGAAGGTTTACGAGCCTGACGCAGAGGAGGATGCCGGGACGACTGCTGACATCAGGGATAGTTCCACGCTCCCCACTGCTCCGGTCTTAATAACGCCAACTTCCCCGGAGGTGGAGATAGTGAGGTCTGGTCCCGCTCCCGCTCCTGAAGTTCCTCCTCCGGCTCAAGCCGTCGCTCCTACACCAGCTTCTACTGACGACGCCCCTACGCCGGTTTCTACTGATGGTGCTTCTCCAGCCAAGTTATCTCTTTTTCCATTGTTGATGTACCCCTGATATTTGTATCGAGTATTTTGTTGGCTACTCCGGGAATGTCCGGAGAGTCTTTTTCTATGTAACTGTCCTTTGTTCTGAATGAATCTATTTTTTTTGAAACGTTTGCTTTTCCTTAGCACCTTGCTCTCTTTAGTAACTATTTACATGTTACCTTAGAAACGTATTGCACGTTACCTCACCACTACACCTATCCCCCCACTTCGAGGGTTGTGAAAGGAAGGCATCGAACTGAGCAAGGAAGCATTGTTTGCATAGAAATTTTTTTGGCCCACTCCCCCTACTTCGAGTCGTCCAGTACTTGGACCGGCATGGAAGTACCGAGAGTTACCTTGTGACAGGATAAAATTTTCTGGCCTACTCCCCCTATTTCGAGCGTCTAGTACTGGACCGACATGTAAGTACTGAGAGTTATCTTGTGACGGGATAAAATTTTCTGGCCTACATCCCCACTTCGTGACGTCCTTATGGACCGAACACGTTGTTGCGAGAATATCCCCCAGAGGTTGTGAAAAATTGTCTGGCCCACACCCCCTACTTCGGTACGTCCTGGCGGACCGAAACCATTGTTACAAGAGTGTCTCCCAGATGCTGAAAGGATTTTCTGGCCCACACCCCCCACTTCGGTGTGTCCTGACGGACCGAAACCGTTGTTGCGAGGGTGTCCCCCAGAGGTCGGAAGCTTGTGCATTGGACATGAGACAAAAGAATTTTTTTGAAACTTTGACTCTTTACTGATAAGGAAAATAGAGTTTGAAGAGTACAGCTTTGTTGCAAAAAAAAAAAAATTCTACTGGTAAAATTTCCTGAGGTTGACCACGCTCCATGTCCTGGGTATCTCCTTGCCTTCCAGATCTTCTAGCTTGTATGCTCCTTTGCCAAGTGCTTCACGTACCCGGTACGGTCCTTCCCAGTTTGGCCTGACTTTGTTAGCATGTATTTGTATTTTCCTCAGAACGAGGTCTCCAAGCTTGAAACCTCGGTGTCTAACTCTGCTGTTGTAATACCGACTAGCTCGGCGTTTATAGGCTTCCGATCGAATTAAGGCAATTTCCCTCTTTTTGTCCAGCAAATCAATGTTATACCTTAACTTTTCTTCATTGGACGATTCATCAAAATATAGTACCCGAAGAGAGGGTTCACCAATCTCTATCGGGATAACAGCTTCTGTTCCGTAAGTCAGGCTGAAAGGAGTTTCGAAGTAGTTACCCGATGTGTTGTCCGATATGCCCATAAGACGTGAGGTAGCACATCGACCCAGTTTCCGGCTGCTCCTTCTAATCTTTTTCGCAAGTCCTCCAAAATTGTGCGATTTGCGTTCTCCACTTGTCCATTTGCTTGCGGATGGTATACTGAGGTAAACTTGTGTCTTATCCCGAGGTACTCGCAGAATTCCCGCACTTCGGGACTGTCAAACTTCCTTCCATTGTCACTGATCAGAGTCCTTGGCACACCAAATCGGCTGACTATTGAGCGTTCCAGAAACTTTTGTACCACTCGTCCAGTGATGGTGGCAGTGGGCTCAGCTTCGATCCACTTAGTGAAGTAGTCAATCGCCACGATCAAAATTTTCTTCTGGTGAACAGCGGTGGGCAGAGGTCCCAAGATGTCTATCCCCCATTGTGCGAAAGGCCAGGGAGTAGTGATGTTGCTGATGGGCTCCGCTGGAACATGATGCATTTTCGCATGAATTTGGCATTGTTTACATCTGGAAACGTAAGCTTCAGCGTCAGCAAGTATGGTAGGCCAGAAGTATCCCTGCCGAAATACTTTTTGGGCCAGTGTCTTGGCTCCCACATGGCTGGAACACATGCCCTCATGAATTTCTTCCAGAATGCATTGAGCAATATCTGGTCCAACGTACTTCAGGTAGGGAGCCGAATGTACTTTGCAGTATAGATGATCTCCAATGATCACAAACTTCGCTGATCTTCGAACTAGTTTTTCTGCCTCTTTCTTATCTTCCGGGACGGCTCCAGTAATAAAATATCGGATGATGGGAGTCATCCAACTATCCCCCTCTTCTATGTCAAGGATCTTGGTTCCTTCGGTAGTAGGTTGTTGAAGTTCTTCAAGAAATATGGTTGCTGGAGCACCACGGGTGGCTCCTGACGCTAACTTGGATATGGCGTCGGCCTCTGAATTTTCATCCCGAGGTATGTGCTGGACTTGAAACGATTTGAACTTTGCTTGGAGTTGCCATACTTTCCCCAGATATGCTGCCATGGTCGGGTTTTTTGCTCCAAACTCCCCATTGATTTGATCTACTACTAGCTTGGAGTTAGTGAAAAGTTTCAACCGAGTTGATCCGAGTTGCCATGCGATTCTTGCTCCAGCAAGGAGGGCTTCATATTCTGACACGTTGTTGGTAGCAGGAAAACAAAATTTTAGGGCGTACTCGAGCCGAGCCCTTCCGGGTGCTCGTGAGTATTAACCCAGCTCCACTTCCTTCAGCGGTGGAAGATCCATCTGAGTAAAGGATCCAAGAATTTTCTTCCGATGTGCTCTGTGCCGCAGTATCTTCTTGTAATTCCACCGGGGTTGTCATCTCCACAATAAAATCTGCCAGCACATGAGCTTTGATTGCCGGCCTCGGTAGATACTGGATGTCGTATTCCAGCAACTCTATAGCCCACTTCGTTAGCCTTCCCGAGACTTCCGGTTTGGCCAAAATCTGACGAAGCGGTTGATTAATGAGTACACATACAGTATGTGCCTGGAAATATGGTCGAAGTCGTCGCGATGTAATCACCAAAGACAAAGCTAGCTTCTCAGCGACAATATATCTGGTTTCGGCATCTTTTAGGATTTTACTGATGTAGCAGACCGGTCTCTGGATTCCGTTGTCTTCTCGTACCAGGACAGAACTCAGCGCCACGGAAGAGACGGCGAGGTATAAGAAGAGAGTCTCACCCAGGTGGGGACTCACCAATAGTGGAGGTTCTGTAAGAAAAGTCTTCAACTCCTTAAATGCCTGGCTGCATTTTTCACTCCAGCTAATCTTCCATTTGGCTCCCCTAAGTACCTTGAAGAATGGCGCACATCGGTCTCCCGAGCGCGACATGAATCTCCCTAGAGCGGTAACTCTTCCAGCTAGCCTCTATACTTCAGTCACATTCTTCGGCTCTGGCATCTCCAAAATAGCTTTAACTTTGTCGGGGTTGACCTCGATACCCCGAGGCGTAACCATGTATCCCAAAAATTTGCCTGCTGACACTCCGAATGCGCATTTTTCTGGATTGAGTCGCATGTTGTACTTCCTCATTAATCCGAAGGCAGCTCGGAGGTCTCTCGCATGGTCCTCCTTGTGTTTGCTCTTCACTAGGATGTCATCCACATAGGCCTCTACAGTCTTCCCAAGTAATGGCTCAAACACTATATCCATACCACGTTGAAATGTTGCCGGTATTTTTCAGACCGAAAGGCATAACTGTATAACAATATGTGTCATAGTCGGTGATGAAGCTGGTCTTTTCCTCGTCATCTGGATGCATCTTCACTTGATTGTACCCCGAGAAGGCGTCCATGAAGCTAAGCAACTCATGCCCCGCTGTTGCGTCCACCAGGTGATCAATCCGGGGTAGCGGATAACTATCTTTCGGACATGCCTTGTTCAGGTCGGTGTAGTCGATGCACATCCTCCACTTTCCAGATGATTTTTTGACCAGGACAACATTGGCCAACCACTCCGGGTATTTGACTTCGCGGATGAACCCGGCGTCCAGCAGCTTCTCAAGTTCCGCCTTGATCGCCCGACTTCTCTCAGGAGCGAAGCTCCTCTTCTTCTGCTTCACGGGTTTAAAGGAAGGGTCAATATTCAGTTCATGGGTTATTACCTCGGGGCTCAGTCCTGGCATGTCGGAGGGCTTCCACGCATATAGATCGGCATTGTCCCGCAAACACGTCAATATATCTTCGAATTCTTGCCCCTGCAATTTTACTCCGACCTGCAGACATTTTCCTGAATCCTCCGGGTCAAGTGGAACCTTGCATGTCGTGTCGCCAGGTTCGCCGATCTTGTTCTCATTCTCCCTGACATCGAGCACGTCGATCGGGAGTGTCTCCTCTTTTCTCAAGCTATTCTTGTAGCATCGCCGTGCTTCCTCGACATTGCCTCGTACCTCACCGACGCCCCGGGCAGTTTTGAACTTAGCCCGCTGGTGTGGGAGAGAGACTACCAGTTGAAATTTCTTAATTCCGGGGCGACCAAAAATTACGTTGTACGCCGAGGGAATGTCCAGAACCAAGAACGTTACTGCTACCGTCTTCAATTTGGCTCAACACCCATGGTTACCAACATGTCTATCTTTCCTCGGGAAATGATGTTGGGTCCCCCAGCCCATACACGGTTGTATCGATGGGTGACAGAGCGTCTTCTCCTAGGTCCATGCGTAGAAATGCGTCGTAAAATAGGATGTTGGAGGATGCCCCAGTGTCAATAAAGACCCTCTTGACTTCTCGATTCGCCATTATCATGAAACCAATAGAGCATCGTCATGTGGTGCTTCTACTGGGACGAGTTCCTCGTCAGTAACGTATGTCTTGTCCTTCCTCCCGGCTGGTAGCACCTCGTTATTTGCATCACTTCCTGTGATGATGAGCGATTCCTCTTCCTGCTCGGCTGCCCCGAACCAGGACCTCCAGCAATAAAATGTATTATGTCAGCTCTAGCTTGCTGATGCTGGGGTTCCGCTTCCTGTGGGGCTTCTACTCGCTGTTTTGCGCCGGCATATTTCTCTGGTTCCCCCCTTGGGCGAGGAATTCTTGTAATTCTCCATTTCGGACAAATCCTTCTATGATGTCGCGAAGTTGCATACATCGGTTTGTGAGGTGCCCGTGCGTCCGATGAAAGTCACAGTATTTCGATCTGTCACGCTTATTGGTTGGTATTGATATCGGGTGTGGTGGTGGTAACCGACGTCTTGTTTCCACTACAGCCAAGATTTCCCGCGGTGATGCATTTAACCGAGTGTAATACTGGTATCTTTGTTCATATCCACCTCGGTTTTCATCACGACATCTATTTGACCGATCTCCACCTCGGTCGTTCTCTTTCTTTTCTTCCCTCTGTCTTTTGCCCCCTTGTTGAGCTCTTACTCTCTCTCTTCAGCTTCTATAGTAAGCCGAACCTTCTCGTACGCCTGGGTTAAGGTCTCTGGTGGAATGGTGTGAAACCCCTCTCTTCAACGCCATCAACGCGAACTTAGGGTCTACATTTTGCATGTTCTGCTGCTCTTCAGCGTCTCTCCTTCCTTCTGAGTTACATTCAGTAGGCTTTCCGAGTCTTTAAGAAATTCCGAGCTCGCGAAAAACCTTGTCTGAAACGTGTCAACGAGCTTCCTCCCAACTGTTGATGGACATGACCTCAACCCGGTAAACCAGGTCTGAGCGGGTCCCTCCAAGTCATAGGGAATGCTTGACAGTACACAGCTTCGCTATACCCGTGAATTTCATAGCAGCCATGAAGCACGATACATGGGCTTTTGGTGATGATTTGCCACTGTACTTCGAGATATTTGGCGACTTGAAGTTTTGCGGTAATGGTGCATCTTGGATCGCTACCGAGAATGCGAATTTGGGTCTCGGGCGAAATTACTAGGTGGAGTCAATACCGATTTTACTTTGCCGGGTCTCGGGGGAAGACCCGATGCAGCAGCTACATTCCTTTCTTGGGGACGCGAGATTGCTTCAGCTCCGGCTTCCGTTTCTCCTGTCGATTCGTCCAAAGGAAGCACTTCTTCCGGACGTCCTCCTTTTGACGGTGCTGCTCGTGCCCCGCCTCTAGATCGTGGCTGCTGTTCTTGTCTTTTCTCCCTCGCCAATTGTGCACCGCGACTGCTCAGGAGTTCTTGGATAGGAGGTGGTCCTAATCTGCTGAACGCCGAGACTCGGTCTTGATTGGTGGAGTTATGACTATGTTGTCGTTGGGATCCTCCAGAATGGTTAGACAGCCTTTCCCTCGCCGGTATTCTCACCGGCGCAGCTGTCTGTTGTGGTTGAAGGAGGTTACGCAACTCCTCCCTCAACAGTTCACAAACTCCATCCATAGTTACTGGAGCTTCTTGTGGTTGTAAATCAGCAGCAGTCCCTGGTGACTCTTTTCCATCTGACAATTGATTTGAAATTGTTGTGTGCCCACTCCACTGGGCTATTCCAATGATCTAAGATCATCTCTGCCAACATTACGGTTTGCCGTTATCCTCCTAGCCATTATTTTTGTGATGATTCCCCACAGACGGCGCCAATTGATCGAGCTGGTTCTCGACCGATCAATAGAGTGTTCAAAAACAGTTACGACTAGGATTCTAGGCGGGCGAGAATTGTCAGAAACGGGTAAGATCACACAAAATGCAGACGCTTTTAACATGGAAACCCTTCAAATCAAGGTAAAACCACGGGTTGTCACGTAACGCCCACTAATCAAGGATTTCACTATGAGTAAAAGGAAATACAGATCTCTCTCAACTCCCCTCTCACTTTACAATATAGTACGTCGGTATATTCATCAGCCAATCCATCCTTCAGAGTTGTCCGTTGCCTTTTATAGCTGCCGTGGGAGACACTTTCCTAGGCCCCACGACCCTTGAGTGTGACGCCCCGTACCCCGGGGGTCATGGAAAATAAGGTGGATTTTTTTTTTTGAAGAATAAACTGAAACACAAGACGTTATGAGCTAGTACTCCCTATTCTCAATAATACATTAGATTTACAATGCTAATTAATTTATACAGCGGAAGATAAATAAATTTACATCTTTAACCCAAAACCATCTTCTGAAACCCCGTGCTCGCTCTACTATCGTCGACAGTTCTTGCAAATAACTGAGGGAAAGAAGTGGGGGTGAGTATATAAAATATACTCAGTGAGTGACCCACCCTGGCAAAGGCAACTAACTGCCAAGGCTGCGGCCACACACCAAACACATACAAACACGGTAAGCACACATGCGAATGCATTCAAACGTGAGTATAGAAGTTCTGCATATTATTGCTACTTCTATATGCCAATGCAATCTGCACGCATAACATAAGTCCAGGCACACAAGTTGTATTCTAATCATCTTCTAGCAACAGATGTACATACAACAAGTAGCAAAACATGCTGGAGTTCTCTACAAGCATGATCTCACAAATCCATAAATTAGCATGCAAATAAAATTATACAGCATGCTTTCACATCAAGCATAAGTCTGTCATGTACATCACAACAAACAAGCATTGCCACCAATAGTAGACTTACACCAATCCGACCACATAACCAAAATATGCATAACTATACTCAATAGGTTGCCAAAAATGACAAACGATAAACATGGATCCATACGCTATCACAAGTAGTGAAGCATCAAACACAAATAGCCACAAGATGCAACATAACATCACACAAAAATAATCTCGCGCCAACCCAATAGGTTATGCTATTATCTTTCTAATGTCAGTGTGATCTAACCCATAGTTAGTCCTTTCAACACCGTCGGCACCGGGACAACTCAAAGAGGTTATACTGCCCTCCACCCTCGAGGACGACACCAAACTTTAGTTTACACCCCGGCCCAACCCAAAAGTCCACCCGACTAAATTTAGGTAAAGGGACAATTCAGAGAGGTTATATCGTACCCCACACACAGGATGAAACCAACTCTGGTCTACACCCCAAAACCAAAGTCGTAGTCTCTAAGCCCCTATAGCGCGCACTTCAAAGGCACCACAACTTCCAGCAAGGGCGATCCCACGGCGTCCTGTAGGAGCTACTCAGTCGCTCTGCACCTCCGGACGGCGCAACCCTGAGCCTCGCACTCCGCAGTGCCCACCTGGCCAGTGGTGGGACCACTACGCCTGCTGGTTAAACTCAAGTCCATGTCGGGATTTTTAATACCAGGTATCGCTAGAGCACCAACTCACATACCCACAAGTCAAGTCTATCACGAGTATCGCAAAGGTCGTTAGCTCACATACTAACCCTAGTATCGTAAAAGCTAACACCCACATACCCAGCAAGATAGAACAAGCAAGCCCACATAGGGCCAAGTAACATTACTTCTACCATATGTATAGCAAAGGCATCAACCCACATACATATCAAGGTAAAGTAATCCATCAAAGTGTTATCATATAAACACATCATAAGATCTACCACATGTATATCTAGAGTAAATAACTCACATACATCGCAAGATAGATCAAATATATGCATTTTGCATTATATCAATTCCCGTCTTGAATATCATCTAAGGCACATACATTGATATTCACACACGCGGGCATACATATCTGTAACATGTCATCCACACATCACATAGCATTCGCAACATCGCCGGGAGCATAAGCTAACATAAAGCCCTAAATGCTCATCCCGACAGATAACAACACGTATAACATGCCAATCACACAACATGGGGCATATCGCGACATTCAACATGATTCACAAGCACATCCTATAACATATTTCACCTAAACATGTTATATATCATTTTAGCTTGTAAATCGCATGACAACTATCTCAATCCATGACCGAAGCATACATGCATGTTATCAAATAAAGGTGCGAACGCTCACACACATTACAAGATAAAGTAATGCATTCAAGTGTTAACATATAACACAAATCTTTACACCTACCACTAGTACCAAACGATCAATTCAAATGCATCGTAAGGTAGGTAAATTCAAACACAATATCATTCAAGCACTCTGGTCAAATTATTATCCATGCAAGCACATACATCTATAGCATGCCAATCATATGACTTTATGATTTTCATAGATGCAAGGCTATCAACACTTCGAATGCACGCTTCCCTAGAACATTCACTCACAAGCATAACTAGACTTTGTCAAGTTCATGCACACGACAATATTCGCAAACACGTCCGAGCATAAACTAGAGTGTAGCCCTAATTGCTACGGCAAGTAACATACGCGCAAGGCATGTTGTCCACACAATACGGAACATGAATATTACATCTAGCATGTTAATCAAGAAAACACAACACATATACTGTGCAATCCAACAATGTCACACACATGTTATCACGACCGATTAGTCACATGCTATTCTTAACATAATTCCTAGCACGCCTTTATAACGAATATCATTACTCAACACATGCTATCGCAACCAATAGTTCACATCATGCCGACATATCTAGACATGCTACTACATCAAGCATATAGTTCTAGCATGATTTCTAACAAGAGTTTCTAACGACCGAGTGAGACCGCAGGGGCACTCACCTTAACCCGAACGTAAACCTTCTAGGGTTTACCGATCGGCTTGTAAACGACAAAGCAATCCCGGAGATAATCCCACCAACGAGTCCGCGACGACGAGGCGAGACAGCGGAGCAGTCGGGTTTGCCGGAGGAGCTCGCCGGCGGCAGCTACAGTGGCGGCGGCGACTGGAACAGCAGCAGCCAGTAACGGCGAGAGGCGAAGAAGACAGCAGCGAAGACGTCGGTGACGGCCGGAGAGGCGGCAGCCGGCGTCGGCGACGGCCGGACAAACTAGAGCCGAGATGATTGGCGGAGATCTAGGCGATCGGCGCATCAACCGGCGGCGACAAGGCTCGGAGGTGCTCAGGTGACGTCGGGAGGCAGCAGCGGACGACGGCGAGCGGCGACGACATCGAAATCAACGGCGGCGCAGGTTAGGGTTCGGCGGCCGAAGTCGAATGCGCGAGCGCGAGGGAGAGAACCGCGGCCCGGGACGGCGAAGCAGACACGGCGAACGACGAGAGGGATCGCGAGAGGCGAGCGGGCGAGAGGCGAGCGGGCGAGAGAGGAGGGGCGAATGGGTTGCACGCGACTGGGTGCGTCGGGCGCGAGTCATTTGCTCGCCTGCGCGCTCGGTCGCAAACGGGCTCGGCTGGGCCGAGCCATGTGGCTCGGTCGGCCGGGTCCAACACAAATTGGGCCCAAATTGGCCCAAAACACAACCAAATCAAATACAAGTCAATCCAAATGCAAATCAGGCACCCAAATAATCAATTAAACTCTCGAGCGAAGGTATTTAACCAGAAAATAAATCCGATTCTAACTAATCGAACCCAGGGACCTCACATTGAGCTTCCTCATTTAATAGTTAATAACTGTGGTTAATTAACTACCGGATTTAATGAGTCTTTATTGGGAGTCATAAAGAGTGCGTCGGTTCGATTTCCCGTAAAGACTTCTATGCGCGTGAATGCGGCGGTCCAACTTCTCATAATCTGCTGATGTCGACCTCGGGCAAGGTCGCTACCGTAACATTTGTCGGGAGTTAACTGTTGCCGACACACGTTCCAGTAAGAGGCTTCAACGCCTATCCCGGGTAAATATTCGTCCATATCGTGGGCCTTTACTTCGGGGCTTGGCTCATTCTCCTAATCAGACTGCGTGAGCGTCGTGACACGTGGCGGCCCAGAACTCGGCTATATCAATCAGTCCTTTCAGCTGCGGTAGCGAAGGCACCAAAAGGGTGTCTAGCGTCGGATCACTCACTACTTGGGTCCTCGGGTGGACCTGACGCCCACGGTCCGAAGAACAACGCATCCCTCTATGCTAATCCCAAATGCATTTCATTATCTCCATGAACAAGCCATGACATATTAGCAAATTAAGAGGTAATGTCTAAGCTAACAACATGATACACGTCAAATCAAGATCTACATGTATGACATAACATGTTATCAAAGTGACAAGCATCCATATATAAGGTCAAGCATATGTGTTTACTCTAAACATGATGAATTATCGTTTGTTATGCTTTTACTCTCATATATAGGCATAATCACAACTAACACATAGAATACCTACTCTAGGGTTTGGTATAAATTTCACCAACATTGCCTAAACAACAAATAAAAGCACTATGGCAACTCTAAGGAGTGCGGGTTGCGGGATCACTCACCTCAATTACCCGGCTGCAAGAAAGAGTCTCAAGCATCCCGAAATCGGCGAAGAAATCCTCCAAGCTCCATCAACAACAAGGAGAGGAGCTGAGGAAGGCACCCAAGCACACACACCAACGCGCCCGAGAGCTCGCCGGAGCAGGAAGCGGCGGCGGCAGCGGAAGGAAAAGGAGAGAGCCCTAGGTGGAGAGAGAGAGAGAGAGAGAGAGCAGCCAAGTTTGGCTTGGGTCAAGCTCGCGCCCTAATCAGACTAGAGCCAAGTTTCACTCCGGCCACGCCAGAAATCGGTTCAACCGATACTTGCAAAACTAGCACAAACCGAATTATAGACCTCACATCCCTCACCACTTAAAAGATTTGGTCCTCTAAATCAAAATAAATGAGGGTATCGAATCAGCATGTCGTCCTCGACTTCCCAAGTAGCTTGCTTGAAATGCTGGCCTCGCCAAAGCACTTTGACTAGAGGGATCATTTTGCTTCCAAGCACCTTAGTCTTCCAGTCGAGAATTTGTACAGGTGCCTCCTCGAAAGTAAAATCTTCTTGCAACGATAGAAGACTCCGAACAAGTTATCTAAGAGGGATATGCAAGGCACTTTCCCAAAGCCGAAACATGGAAAATGTCGTGGGATAGAACTCTTGTAAGGATAAACGGTAAGCAATGGCTCCAACCCTCTCAACACTCTCAAAGGGTCCAACGAAACTCGGGTTAAGCTTCCCCTTAACTCCAAATCTATAAACACCCTTAAGTGTGAGACTTTAAGGAACACATAGTCTCCCACGTTGAATTCCAATTCTCTCCTACGCCGATCAGCATAGGATTTCTACCGAGACTGCGGGGTCTTCAATCATTGCTGAATGATTTTGATCTTCACGTTAGCTTCCTCGATCAAATACACTCTGGTTGTCAATCACGGACTCCCAGCACAACGGCGTGCGACAATTCCTGCTATAAAAAGCTTAATTTGGGGCCATCTGAATGCTGCTATGGTATCTACTATTGTAGGCAAACTCAATCAAGGATAGGTGATCATTCCAACAACCGCAAAAATCCAAGGCACAATCTCACAACATATCCTCTAACGTCTGAATGGTCCTCTCGGATTGTCCATCGGTCTAGGGCAGTACGCAGTGCTGAAGCGCAATTCAGTCCCTAACTTCTGCTAGAAAGCCAGCTAGAATCTCGAGGTGAAGCGAGGGTCAAGATCTGAGACAATACTCAAGAGTACGCCGTGCAACTTCACGATTTCCCTTAAATACAACCTAGCAAGCTTCTCCGGTGTATCGCACAGAAATGAGCCATCTTTGTTAGTCGGTCCACAATCACCCAGATGCAATCATATCCATTACGAGTCCTTGGTATGCCAAGTACGAAGTCCTGGTGACGCCCTCGCTTCCAAGTAGGGCCTCAAGGTTAAAGCAAACCGTCGGGCCTAAGCTGTTCAGCCTTCACCTGCTGGCAAACCGCACAACGAGCAATGAAACTACAAATACCCTTTTCATACCTTTCCACCAGTAGTGGCTCTTCAATTCTGATGCATCTTGGTAACTCCAAGGTGAATAGAAAACATGCTATGATGTCCTTCAGAAAGAATCTTATCTCGAAGCTCGGCATCTGCTTGATCAGAAATCCTGCCCCTTAGGCGAAGGATACCATCAATGACAATGCTAAATTCGGAACTCTCTCCTGACTCAACATTACTTCTAATCTCAAGTAACTGGGCATCCCCATGCTGCGCCACCTTGATTCTAAATAAAAGCTCGGCTCAACTCTGAAAGAAGCTAATAGTGGTCCAGATCTTCGACGGCGCAACCCCATATCCAACTCACCAAACTGCTCCACTATCTCCCATTTCAACATTCCCAAACTGGCTAAACCTCCCGAGACCTTTCTGCTAAGACCGTCGGCCACCACATTTGCTTTACTGGGATGATAGAGAATTCGACACTTAAAATCCTTTAACTACTTGATCCACCTGCGCTGGCGAAGGTTTAACTGTTCGGTCCCTGTTTCGATTAGTTAGAATCGGATTTATTTTCGGGTTAATTACGTTCGATCGAGAGTCTAATTGGTTGTTTGGGAACTTGGTTTTTATTTGGATTGGCTTGTATTTGATATGAAATTGATTTGGATTGATTTGGTTGTGTTTTGGGCCAATTTGGACCCGAATTGAGTTGGACCCGGCCGACCGAGCCATGTGGCTCGGCCCAGCCGAGCCCATATGGCCCGGGCGAGCCAAGTTGACTTGCCCCGGGTCGCCCCAGCCCGACTTCCCTTCTCTCGTCCTCGCTCTCTCTCTCTCTCTCTCTCTCTCTTTCTCTCTCTCTCTCTCTCTCTCTCCCACGTCCCTCGTTCGCCGTGCGTGCGCCGCGCTGCGCCGCCGTCCGTCTTGCCGACGACGAGCGCGTCGCCACCGGTGCTCTCACCTTCTCTGCCTCCGGCTCCCGATCCCTCTCTCCCCCGCGCGCGGTCGCTCGCGCGGTTGGAACCCTAATTCTCGCCGCCGTGATTACGGTGTCTCCGTCGCTCGTCGTCGACCACTGCCGCACCTCGTCACCGCCGATTGATGCGCCGACCGCCGGATCTCTCCCTCCCGGTCTCTGGTCTGTTGATGGCTGCACCGCCGCCGCTCGTCGCAGCTGCTCCTCCGGCCAACGTCAGTCGCCGCCACCTCTTCCGTTTCCGGAGCTCCTCGGCCGCCGATTTCGCGGCCGCCCACTGTAGCTGCCGCCGACCGCCTCCGGCGAGCTCCTCCAGCGAACCCGACTGCTCCGCCATCTCACCTCGTTGTCGCGGACTCGTTCGTGGGATTATCTCCGGGATTGCTTTGTCGTTTGCGCGCCGATCGGTAAACCCTAGAAGGTTTACATTTGGGTTAAGGTGAGTGCCCCTGCGGTCTCACTTGGTTGTTAGAAACTCTTGTTAGAAGTCATGCTAGAACTATATGCTTGATGTCGTAGCATGTTTAGAATGTCGGCATGATGTAAATTATTGGTTGCGATAGCATGTGCTAGATGATAATATTCATTAAGAAAAGCATTGCTAGGGAATTGTGGGAAAATAACACGACTCATGGTTGAGATAACATGTATTCGGTATTGATAATATTTATGACAGCTATACCGATCGTTTTGTGTGATATTGTTGGATAGCACCATATGTTTATATTTGAACTCGCTATCAATATGCTAGACGTTTGGATCACGTATGTCTGGTATATCTAGCAGTAGAATCTACATGTTAGATGTAATACCATGTTCCGTTTGTTGGACACAGGCTTGCTGTTGTTACTCGCCGTAGCAATTAGGGCTATATGTTAGCTTATGCTCAGATGTGTTTGCGGATGTTGTCGTGTGCATGTACTTGACAAAGTTTGGTAATGCTTGTGAATGGACATTTTAGGGAAGCGTGCGTTTGATATGTTGGTAGCCTTGTGTCTATAAAAGTCACAATGTCGTATGTTTGGCATGCTATAGATGTGTGTGCTTGCGTGATTGATAACCCGACTCGAGTGCTTGAATGATATTGTGTTTGAATTTGACCTACCGTACGATGCATTTTAGTTGATTGTTTTGATGCATATAAATGGTAGGTGTAAAGATTTGTGTCATATGTTAACACTTGAATGCATTACTCTATCCTGTAATGTGTGTGAGTGGTAAAGCACTGCATGGATATCTGATATGCTTGATATAGTAGCGAGCTTATTATGTTTGATTTGGTGTATAATGTGATATATATATATATATATATATATATATGATTCATGTTATACCGGGTTATAACCCTAAGTTTTGTGATGATAGTTGTTATGAGATTATGTTATATGCTTTTGTGATGCTCATATAATGCTAAAATGCATGTTATGTGGATGTACACTATGTTATGTACAATGTGATGGTTTATATTATGAACATTGCTTGGTTGCTCTATGACTATGCTATCCATGAGGATATTGATGTTATTGAGCATGCACGAGTGTAGAGTAAAATAGCTCTAGGGACACTCGTGATCGGTTGTGCCTTAATGCTAATGAGCGTTGAAAATTGAGTAGGGTAAAATACCTTTGTGACACTCGTATGTGGTGTGCTTGCCTTACGGGGCCATGTGGTGTTCGAAATTGGGTCGTGGATCCTCGAGTTACGTTGTTTGAACGGTTGAAATGACACCCGGAGAGCAAGGGCTCGTTGGTGGGAAACGATTGGACCAATTAGATGATCCAGGAGGATCTTAATCGACGCCCAAGTCGAAGAAACGCGGCCAAGCCTAGGCCACATCAAAGCTCTCACGCCAAGGACGCGCATGCCGCGCACATAGCACATCAAGAAGTTCAAGTGCAAGTTCTAGCAAGTTCAAGACCAATCCAAAGAAGTTCGAGCAAGTTCAAGGTCTTCTCGAAGTCCGTGCCACCTCAAATTGGCGATACGAAGTCACGCGTCACATCAGCACGCGGAGGAGAGCAAAAATGCCCATGCCCAAGGCCGCCCGGGCGCGCCCGCTGGTGCCCGGGTGCGCGCCTGGGCAAACCCGGGCGCGCGCTGTGCGCGCCGGGCGCGCGCGCGCGGCCCTGCGCCAGAGCGGCGAAACAACTAAAATTCAGTTCAATCTTGCTGTAATTAAGTTAGTTTCTTGTAATTAGCTTAATTACATGTGTCCCCTAAGTGTCCAAGTGTCCCATAAGGTGTCAAAAGCTTCTAGAGCTTGCACCAAGTGTCATTAGGAGGTAATATCTCTTTTTATCTTTTAATGATGTAATTAGTAGTAGACTCTAGAGTTAGTGAGTCACAACTTCTGTATTTATCCCCTTTGGGGCTGCATTTTGAATGTTAAGCTTAGTCTCCATACTAGCTTCAAGAAAAATCCAAGTTCCAAGCTCAATCGAGCAAACTAGCTCACCCGAGCTCAAAACAAGCTCTCACCCGAGCCCATTTCAGTCTTAGCTCCGGCGACCCTTCCCTAACTCCGATCACCGGAGTTTCTACAGCCCACTAGCTTCCCTACAGCCCCCCTAGCCGAGCCTTAGAGTTTATCGACCTCTTCGGTCACCACCAAGAACACCACCAACCTCTAAACCAATCTCCCCTCCTCCGGAGTGAGCCGAGCGTTGAGAGAGCTTTGAGGCTAGCTCGTGCCCATCCCGGATCAAGTGGTATCAGAGCAAGGTCGTCCTTGAGGTGGTGGTGAAGCTCGCACATGAGCCAACAAAGGCGTTACAACACTCGGTCATACAAGGAAGCGGTATCGGGAGCCATGGAGCCTACACCTTCGGAGAAGAATCCCGAGGAAGTGCAAGAAAAATCTGAGCAAGCCGAGGTAAATAAGTCTCTTGTAGAGCAAATAGCCTCGCTTACAACCATTTTATCTCAGTTTTTACAAGCTCAAGTGGAAAGAGATGAACGACAAGCCGTCGTACACCAAAAGCTCGACGAAATGCTTGTGCACGTCGCAGCTCAAACGAAGACCAATGCAGTTGCCCTTGAAGCTCCGCAAGTTCCAGCAATCTCAGATGATGTTACAGCAGCTATACCTGCTGTACAGTCAAGAGAAAATGCTCCAGAACAGTCCCCGACAAGTTCTGGAAAAACAGAGCCAATCGCGACGCGACCCGAGCTGAAGCAATGTTCTGTTTCGGGAATTCCAGCAAGTTCTGGGTGTATTCCAGCAACTTTTGCAGCGCCATTTCACCCAGGAACAAGCTCCTATATGACGCCTACACCAATGGCATTTCAGTCCATGGCATTTCAGTCCATCCCTCCACCTTATGGTGCACCGAACGCACTCTATCCCTCGATGGAAGGACCCTCGACGTCTCGCCGACCGGGGAAGGAGCCAGCTGAAACTTTCATCGGAGGAAGCATATTTGGAGGAGAAGGAAGCATGGGATGTCCAGTCAAAGTTGAAGCCAAGATCGACTTACCGACATACGATGGAACTCTATCCGGTGAGAAACTCGATTCTTGGTTCGATCAATTAGAGTCATATTTCTGTTTGTATGATTACAATGATGTGCAAAAGATTGCATTGGCTCGTCTTAAGTTATCTTCGCATGCTTTATTGTGGTGGAATACTTATGTGCGATCCCATGATGTGCGAGGAATCTCGTGGGAGATCTTCAAGCATCTTGTTCGTAGTCAATTCTATCCGGTTGGGTATGTGGAAGAACTTTGGAGTCAATGGTTATTCTACCGGCAATCCCGGGATCAAACGGTTCAAGACTATACTTCGGAGTTCCGTCGGAAGGCCCTTGTCTTGGGGATCGACGAGAATGAAGCCGAAGTGTTTAGAAAGTATGTTGCTGGACTTCAACCTCAACATCGCGAGGATCTGAAAATCTGGCCAGCACATACCATTGATGAAGCATGTCGAATGGCCACCGCTTGGGAGCGCAAGGCGAAGCTCAACGCCAACCATGTTTCGAAGGCTCGTGGACAATCATCCAAGCCTTCAACTCCACGAGAAGCAAGTGCAGTCCAAGGGCCACCAAAATCTGAAGTTGCCGAGCCCAAGAAGAAGAGCAACGTGTCTTGTGAACATTGCAACAAGCTTGGCCACACAAAGGAGAAGTGTTGGAACCTTCACCCGGAACTCGTCCCCAAGGAGATCAAGGAGCGGAGGAAGCCTCGAGCCGCCATAGTCACCACTAATGAAGAACCCGAGGAGATGGAGGAGAAGTTCTTAGAGCAAGTCGTTGAAGCCGATCCCACTCTAGCTCTTGTTGTGAATGAAGCAAAGGAGAAGGAGCGAGAGGCCCTCTTCCGGCTGAAAATACAAGTGAAGCAAGAAGTGGTGGATGCCGTCTTTGATCCGGCTAGCCAAAAGAACCTCATCTCTCAAGAGTTGGTGGAGAGACTCGGCCTAGAAGTGAAGCCACATCCAAATCCTTCCGTTCTAACATGGTTCAAACGAGGAGATCGAGTAAGGGTGAGATACCAATGCACTCTTAAGTTCGCTATTACGAAGCATTTTATTGATGAAGTTGTATGTGATGTTGTGCCTTTGGATGTGTGTCATGTTATACTCGGGAGTTCATATCTTTATGATCGTGATGCTATCTACTATCGTCGTGATCTAAAATATCGTTTGAAGAAAGATGATAAGGAGTTTGTCATCCAAGGATTGTGTTGGGAAGGCAAGCGTGTTGCCCTCTCTTCGTTCGAGTCTCTTGTCGCCATTCAAGAGCAAGTCATTTCAGCAAAGGAAGGTGTTTCAGTCAAGGTTCCTAGCTGGAAATTTCAGTCACAAAGCAAACCAACTCAAGCGGGACCAATGCTTCAAGTCGGAAGTCTAAAGTTGCCTCTTTTGAAGCCAATGCCGGAGCATTCGGCTTATGGAAGGGGAGTATTGATCCAGGAGGATCTTAGTCGACGCCCAAGTCGAAGAAACGCGGCCAAGCCTAGGCCACATCAAGGCTCTCACGCCAAGGACGCGCATGCCGCGCACATAGCACATCAAGAAGTTCAAGTGCAAGTTCAAGCAAGTTCAAGACCAATCCAAAGAAGTTCGAGCAAGCCCAAGTCTTCTCGAAGTCCGTGCCACCTCAAATGGCGATACGAAGTCACGCGTCACATCAGCACGCGAAGGAGAGCAAAAATGCCCAAGGCGCCCAGGCGCGCCCGCTGGCGCCCGGCGCGCGCCTGGGCACCCGGGCGCGCCGCGCGCGCCCGGGCGCCGCGCCCGGCCACAGGGCGCGCGCGCGGCCCTGCGCCAGAGCGGCGAAACAAGTAAAAATCAGTTCAATCTTGCTGTAATTAAGTTAATTTCTTGTAATTAGCTTAATTACATGTGTCCCCTAAGTGTAAGTGTCCCATAAGGTGTCAAAAGCTTCTAGAGCTTGCACCAAGTGTCATTAGGAGGTAATATCTCTTTTTATCTTTTAATGATGTAATTAGTAGTAGACTCTAGAGTTAGTGAGTCACAACTTCTGTATTTATCCCCTTTGGGGCTGCATTTTGAATGTTAAGCTTAGTCTCCATACTAGCTTCAAGAAAAATCCAAGTTCCAAGCTCAATCGAGCAAACTAGCTCACCCGAGCTCAAAACAAGCTCTCACCCGAGCCCATTTCAGTCTTAGCTCCGGCGACCCTTCCCTAACTCCGATCACCGGAGTTTCTACAGCCCACTAGCTTCCCTACAGCCCCCCTAGCCGAGCCTTAGAGTTTATCGACCTCTTCGGTCACCACCAAGAACACCACCAACCTCTAAACCAATCTCCCCTCCTCCGGAGTGAGCCGAGCGTTGAGAGAGCTTTGAGGCTAGCTCGTGCCCATCCCGGATCATTAGAACACAAGCACGTAATAAATTTATGATGCCTCTAGAGAGGTCGGTGGACGTAGTTTGAAGTTGCTCACTGCCCAGGGCGGCGGCTACGAGTGCGAGGCTCGACTGCCATAGAGCGTAAGAAGTTCGAGTAGCCCCCATTTTGCGCTGTGGGGTCGCCTCCGTCGTGGGTTTTGGAGTCGCACGGAAAGCCCGGCGGCGCGTACCAGGACCATGGTCTTGGGAGACAGTCTCTGGTGCGGGTCCGCTCTATCAGAACGGAATATGAGAGGACTAACTATGGGTTAGATCACACTAACATAAGAAAGATAACAGCATAACCTATTGGGTTGGTGTGTGATTATCTTTGTGTGATGTTATGTTGCAGCTTATGGCTATTTATGTTTGATGCTTCACTACTGGTGATAGCGTGTGGATACATGGTTTATAGTTGACCATTTTGGCAACATATTGAGTATGGTTATGCGTTTTGGTTATGTGGTCGGTTTTGTGTAAGTCCACTATTGGTGGCAATGCTTGTTTGTTGTGATGTGCATGACAAACTTATGTTTGAGGTGAAAGCATGCTATATTATGTTGTTTGCATGCTTATTTATGGATTTGTGAGATCATGCTTGTAGTGAGTTGTTTACTCCAGCATGTTGTGATAACTTGTTGTATGTTCATCTATGCTAGAAGATGTTTATATACAACTCGTGTGCCTGGATTTATACTACGCGTGCAGATTGCATTGGCATATAGAAGTTTAATATGCAGGACTTCTACTTATATGCATATTCGCATCTGCATGTATGCCTTCTGTGCTTGCATGTGTTTGGTGTGTGGCCGCAGCCCTGGTGGTTGCCTTTGCCAGGGTGGGTCACTCACTGAGTATATTTTACATACTCACTCCTTCTTCCCCTTAGTTCTTTGCAGGGTCTATCGACGATCGTAGAGCTAGCATGGGGTTCAGAAGATGGGTCTGGGTTAAAATATGTAAATTTATTTATCTTCCGCTGTGTAAATTAATTAATTTGTAAATCTATTGTACTATTGAGAATTGGAAGTACTAGCTCATAACGTCTTGTGTTTTAGTTTATTTATTTTTTTTCAAAAATAAAAAAATTCCCCTTATTTTCCGTGACTCCCGATATTCGGGGTGTCACAGTTGGTATCAGAGCAAGGTTATGACTTAGTACTTCCAATGTTAGGTTTTCATGGGTATGGGAATGTGTGGAGAGATAGGGAGTCGTAACCCCGCGACTAGCATGTGTTGCTTGATGCCTTAACTTGATTGCTTATTTATTTTTTATTTTTTTTTGTGTTATGCATGCCTTTAAGTGGGGAGGTGCATAGTTGTTTGCGCCTCGTCCGTGCTTGTTTGGCTTAGACCTTATGAAGGTTGATTGTTGTGGTTGCACTCGGGTAGCGAGGTGCTGTGGACTGAGTTGCAACATGTGTGCCTGTGAATGGTTTTGTTGAAAACGTTGATTTGTTGTTGCGTGCATTAGAATGTTGATTGCGCGCATTTGACGCATGTTGGTTGTTTCGCTTATCGTGAATGCTTTGCATCAATAAGCTGTTTGGTTGAATCTTGGATTTGTATGTAAGCCGATATCGGGGGTGATATTTGGCGTTGTGTTTTGTTGTTCGGTCAAAGCATAACCATACTCGATATCTCGCCGCTTGGATTTGCCTGCATTAGCTTGGATTGCTACCTTGTGAGTAAGATTTATAAAAAGAATTTTACTCGTCATTTGGTTGTTCTTGTTAAAGCAACATTTTCGAACAAAGAGTACTTGTTTGACTTGCTTCGAAACTATTTGTTTTAGTTCGGTTTGGTTTGAGCCGTAGATGCCCAGAGAAATGACGCTAACCAATGTGTGGGATTGGTTGCGATGGTTATGGGGGCAAATACGGGTGATCCTGTGATAGAGTCTGTCCCTCACAGATGTTTGTCAAGGATCCTTTGCTCAAACTTGATTCGGATATGAATTCCATTTAAAACAATTTATCTTCTTTGATTTCTTTTAATTAAAAAGATTTTCGGAAATATTCGTTCCAAAAGATTGGAAAATGTTTAATTTTCTTTGATTTCCTTTTTACCTAAGGTTTGCAAAGGAATTTTGAAAATGAAAATGTTATTTGGAAATTGTCAGTTGGAAACTGGGAATCATTTTCAAACGAGTTATTTAAAACCATTTCGTCAAAAGTTTCGTTTAGCTATTTCATATTTCAAGTTCTTTGGCTTAAATGAGCTTTGTTGGGATTGATACGATTGATTTGTTGATCAGAACGAGTTAAGGACTTTCCGATGGTTTCTTCGTATCTTTCGAAAAATTTGATTTAAGAACTTCGATTTGTTTGAGTTGAAATGGTTTTGGAGTAACCCTGTCGCTTGTACGCGCCCGATGTGTGGAGGCAGGACGGGAGGATGACCCAAGAAGGTCGCCGTGCCTGGCCGAGTCCACCGGGGGTACACCGACGAGGGAGCTCCGTTAAAAACTCTTGGTTGCTTTAACGGATTGAAAATGCTATGTTGCATTGTTTCTGACTTTTGTGGAGCAGGTGTTTGACTGGACACTTAGTCTCGTTGTTGCTGGCTTGGTGGAGAGGTAAAAACCCAATTTGAGGTGAGTTATCTCTTCTTTGGTGGGCAGGTAGCCCTTTTGTTTATGTTTGGTGGGCAGGTAGCATTTTGTGAATGTATTGTTGGGCGTGTAGCCCGTTTTTCTTTTCTTTTGTGGATGTGTTGCGAGCAGGTAGCTCGTTAGAATCATTGTTTAGGTTTGGGGCCCTAGAAATACAGGGGAGACTCTGCCGAAATTTTCGGTGATTTCCGGCGTGAAATTAAGTTTTGAGTGCTCCTACTGTTTTAAGGTGTGTGTGAGTGGGTTTCGACGAGGGCGTTAGTTGTGTTTCCTCTTCGTTGTGATTGATTTTTCGTGTAGGACGTGTTAGTTCGGATTTGGGGGACCAAATCTTTTAAGTGGGGAGGAATGTGAGGTCCCTGGTTCGATTACTTAGAATCGGATTTATTTTCGGGTTAATTACGTTCGATCGAGAGTCTAATTGATTGTTTGGGGACTTGGTTTTTATTTGGATTGGCTTGTATTTGATATGAAATTGATTTGGATTGATTTGGTTGTGTTTTGAGCCAATTTGGGCCCGAATTGAGATGGACCCGGCCGACCGAGCCATGTGGCCGGCCCAGCCGAGCCCAACTGGCCCGGGCGAGCCAAGTTGACTCGCCACGAGTCGCCCAGGTCGCCCCAACCCGACCTCCCTTCTCTCGTCCTCGCGCTCTCTCTCTCTCTCTCTCTCTCTCTCTCTCTCTCTCTCTCCCGCGCGGGGGAGAGAGGGATCGGGAGCCGGAGACAGAGGAGGTGAGAGCACCGGTGGCGCGCGCTCGTCGTCGGCAAGACGAACGGCGGCGCAGCGGCGGCGCACGCACGGCGAACGAGAGGTCCATCGTTCAGCCGGCGGCGCACGCACGCACGGGTCCATCGCGTCCCTCGTTCGCCGTGCGTGCGCCGCGCTGCGCCGCCGTTCGTCTTGCCGACGACGAGCGCGTCGCCACCGGTGCTCTCACCTCCTCTGTCTCCGGCTCCCGATCCCTTTCTCCCGCGCGCGGGTCGCTCGAGCGGTTGGAACCCTAATTCTTGCCGCCGTGATTCCGGTGTCTCCGTCGCTCGCCGTCGACCACCGCTGCCTCCCGACATCGCCTGAGCCGCTGCCGCACCTCGTCACCACCGATTGATGCGCCGACCGCCGGATCTCTCTCTCCCGGTCTCTGGTATGTTGGTGGCTGCACCGCCGCCGCTCGTCGCAGCTGCTCCTCCGGCCAACATCAGTCGCCGCCACCTCTTCCGTCTCCGGAGCTCCACAGCCGCCGATTTCGCCGCCGCCGCCACTGTAGCTGCCGCCGGCCGCCTACGGCGAGCTCCTCCGGCGAACCCGATTGCTCCGCCGTCTCACCTCGTCGTCACGGACTCGTTCATGGAATTATCTCCGGGATTGCTTTGTCGTTTGCGCGCCGATCGGTAAACCCTAGAAGGTTTACGTTCAGGTTAAGGTGAGTGCCCCTGCGGTCTCACTTGGTTGTTAGAAACTCTTGTTAGAAGTCATGCTATGACTATATGCTTGATGTCGTAGCATGTTTAGAAATGTCGGCATGATGTAAATTATTGGTTGCGATAGCATGTGCTAGATGATGATATAAGTAGAAGAGCATGCTAGGAATTGTGTTGAAAATAACATATGACTCATTGGTTGAGATAACATGTATTCGGTATTGATAATATTTATGACAGCTATACCGATCGTTTTGTGGGATATTGTTGGATAGCATCATGTGTTTATATTTGAATTCGCTATCAATATGCTAGATGTTTGAATCACGTATGTCTGGTAGTATCTAGCTAGTATCACAATCTACATGTTAGATGTAATACCCATGTTCCGTGTTGTGTGGACAACAGGCCTTGCGTGTAGTTACTCGCCGTAGCAATTAGGGCTATATGTTAGCTTATGCTCAGATGTGTTTACGGATGTTGTCGTGTGCATGTACTTGACAAAGTTTGGTAATGCTTGTGAATGGACATTTTAGGGAAGCGTGCGTTTGATATGTTGGTAGCCTTGTGTCTATAAAAGTCACAATGTCGTATGTTTGGCATGCTATAGATGTGTGTGCTTGCGTGGTTGATAACCCGACCCGAGTGCTTGAATGATATTGTGTTTGAATTTGACCTACCTTACGATGCATTTTAGTTGATTGTTTTGATACATATAAATGGTAGGTGTAAAGATTTGTGTTATATGTTAACACTTGAATGCATTACTCTATCCTGTAATATGTGTGAGTGGTAATGCACTGCATGGATTTCTGATATGCTTGATATAATAGCGAGCTTATTATGTTTGATTTGGTGTATAATGTGATATATATAATATATATATATATATATATATATATATATATGATTCATGTTATACCGGGTTATAACCCTAAGTTTTGTGATGATAGTTGTTATGAGATCATGTTATATGCTTTTGCGATGCTCATATAATGCTAAAATGCATGTTATGTGGATGTACACTATGTTATGTAGCAATGTGATGGTTTATATTATGAACCTTGCTTGGTTGCTCATGACTATGCTATCCATGATGATATTGATGTTATTGAGCATGCGCGAGTGTAGAGTAAAATAGTTCTAGGGACACTCGTGATCGGTTATGCCTTAATGCTAATGAGCGTTGAAAATCGAGTGGGGTAAAATACCTTTGTGACACTCGTATGTGGTGTGCTTGCCTTACGGGGCCATGTGTTCGAAAATTGGGTCGTGGGATCCTCGAGTTACGTTGTCTGAACGGTTGAAATGACACCCGGAGAGCAAGGGCTCGTGGGTGGGAAGCGATTGGACCAATTAGAACACAAGCACGTAATAAATTTATGATGCCTCTAGAGAGGTCGGTGGACGTAGTTTGAAGTCGCTCACTGCCCAGGGCGGCGGCTACGAGTGCGAGGCTCGGCTGCCATAGAGCGTAAGAAGTTCCGAGTAGCCCCCATTTTGCGCTATGGGGTCGCCTCCGCCGTGGGTTTTGGAGTCGCACGGAAAGCCCGGCGGCGCGTACCAGGACCTTGGTAGCGTGGCGGATGAGCTCGTATTGAGAGGACTATCTCGGGGTAGCGAGGAGGGGTTATAGGTTCCCTCGGCCTTGGGAGACAGTCTCTGGTGCGGGTCCGCTCTACCAGAACGGAATATGAGAGGACTAACTATGGGTTAGATCACACTAACATAAGAAAGATAACATCATAACCTATTGGGTTGGTGTGTGATTATCTTTGTGTGATGTTATGTTGCAGCTTATGGCTATTTATGTTTGATGCTTCACTACTGGTGATAGCGTGTGGATACATGGTTTATAGTTGACCATTTTGGCAACATATTGAGTATGGTTATGCGTTTTGGTTATGTGGTCGGTTTTGTGTAAGTCCACTATTGGTGGCAATGCTTGTTTGTTGTGATGTGCATGACAAACTTATGTTTGATGTGAAATCATGCCATATATATTGTTTGCATGCTTATTTATGGATTTGTGAGATAATGCTTGTAGTGAGTTGTTTACTCCAGTATTTTGTGATAACTTGTTGTATGTTCATCTATGCTAGAAGATGTTTATATACAACTCGTGTGCCTGGATTTATACTACGCGTGCAGATTGCATTGGCATATAGAAGTTTAATATGCAGGACTTCTACTTATATGCATAGTCGCATCTGCATGTATGCCTTCTGTGCTTGCATGTGTTTGGTGTGTGGCCGCAACCCTGGTGGTTGCCTTTGCCAGGGTGGGTCACTCACTGAGTATATTTTATATACTCACTCCTTCTTCCCCTTAGTTCTTTGCAGGGTCTGTCGACGATCGTAGAGCGAGCATGGGGTTCAGAAGATGGGTCTGGGTTAAAATATGTAAATTTATTTATCTTCCGGTGTGTAAGTTAATTAATTTGTAAATCTATTGTACTATTGAGAATTGGAAGTACTAGCTCATAACGTCTTGTGTTTTAGTTTATTTTATTTATTTTTTTAAAAAAAAAAATCCACCTTGTTTTCCGTGGCCCCCGATGTACGGGGCGTCACATTAACTCTTTTTGAGAGAACATAAAATGCAAACTCTTCAACATAAAAATATCAAACTCTATAATTATATCAAACTCTTCATTGTAAAGATAATGTCTCCATAACTTTAGTTCAAAAATCACCGCTGCAAGTTCTAAATCATGTATTGGGTAGTTCCTTTCATCAATCTTAAACTGACGAGATCCATAAGCTAAAACTTGACCGTGCTGCATATGCACACACCCTAATTCGATCATAGATGCACCACTGTAAATGACAAAACCTCCTTGACCCTCTGGAAGGGCTTAAACGGGTGCAGTTTTCAACCTCTTCATTAATTCTAAGAACGCTCGCCCACAAGCGTCATCCCAATCAAACCTCACGGCCTTCCTAGTACGCTTGGTTAGCGGGATAGCTATCTTGGTGAAACCCTCAATAAACCTCCTAAACCTCATAGAGCGTAAGAAGTTCCGAGTAGCCCCCATTTTGCGCTATGGGGTCGCCTCCGCCGTGGGTTTTGGAGTCGCACGGAAAGCCCGGCGGCGCGTACCAGGACCTTGGTAGCGTGGCGGATGAGCTCGTATGAGAGGACTACCTTGGGGTAGCGAGGAGGGGTTATAGGTTCCCTCGGCCTTGGGAGACAGTCTCTGGTGCGGGTCCGCTCTATCAGAACGGAATATGAGAGGACTAACTATGGGTTAGATCACACTAACATAAGAAAGATAACATCATAACCTATTGGTTGGTGTGTGATTATCTTTGTGTGATGTTATGTTGCAGCTTATGGCTATTTATGTTTGATGCTTCACTACTGGTGATAGCGTGTGGATACATGGTTTATAGTTGACCATTTTGGCAACATATTGAGTATGGTTATGTGTTTTGGTTATGTGGTCGGTTTTGTGTAAGTCCACTATTGGTGGCAATGCTTGTTTGTTGTGATGTGCATGACAAACTTATGTTTGACGTGAAAGCATGCTATATTATGTTGTTTGCATGCTTATTTATGGATTTGGGAGATCATGCTTGTAGTGAGTTGTTTACTCCAGTATTTTGTGATAACTTGTTGTATGTTCATCTATGCTAGAAGATGTTTATATACAACTCGTGTGCCTGGATTTATACTACGCGTGCAGATTGCATTGGCATATAGAAGTTTAATATGCAGGACTTCTACTTATATGCATATTCGCATCTGCATGTATGCCTTCTGTGCTTGCATGTGTTTGGTGTGTGGCCGCAACCCTGGTGGTTGCCTTTGCCAGGGTGGGTCACTCACTGAGTATATTTTATATACTCACTCCTTCTTCCCCTTAGTTCTTTGCAGGGTCTGTCGACGATCGTAGAGCGAGCATGGGGTTCAGAAGATGGGTCTGGGTTAAAATATGTAAATTTATTTATCTTCCGGTGTGTAAGTTAATTAATTTGTAAATCTATTGTACTATTGAGAATTGGAAGTACTAGCTCATAACGTCTTGTGTTTTAGTTTATTTTATTTTTTTTTTTTTAAAAAAAATTCACCTTGTTTTCCGTGGCCCCCGATGTACGGGGCGTCACATTAACTCTTTTTGAGAGAACATAAAATGCAAACTCTTCAACATAAAGATATATCAAACTCTATAATTATATCAAACTCTTCATTGTAAAGATAATGTCTCCATAACTTTAGTTCAAAAATCACCGCTGCAAGTTCTAAATCATGTATTGGGTAGTTCCTTTCATCAATCTTAAACTGACGAGATCCATAAGCTAAAACTCGACCGTGCTGCATATGCACACACCCTAATTCGATCATAGATGCATCACTGTAAATGACAAAACCTCCTTGACCCTCTGGAAGGGCTTAAACGGGTGCAGTTTTCAACCTCTTCATTAATTCTAAGAACGCTCGCCCACAAGCGTCATCCCAATCAAACCTCACGGCCTTCCTAGTACGCTTGGTTAGCGGGATAGCTATCTTGGTGAAACCCTCAATAAACCTCCTATAGTAGCTGGCCAAACCAAGAAAACTCCTTACCTCGGAGGCATTCCTTAGACTTTCCTAACGCAAAACCGCGTCAACCTTGGATGGATCAACTGAAACACCTTCTCTACTGATGATATGTCCAAGGAAAGAACCACTGGATAGCCACAACTCACACTTACTGAACTTGGCGAACAACTGACGGTCCCATAAAATCTGTAACACAATCCAGAGATGTTCGGCATGCTCCTCTGCTCATTGGGAATATATCAGGATATTGTTGATGAAGACAATTACGAATCGATCAAGAAATGGCTGAAAAATCTGATTCATTAAATCCATAAAAGCTGCCGGGGCATTAGTCAAACAAAAAGGCATTACCAAGAACTTGTAGTGTCCATACCTAGTTCGAAAAGCAGTCTTAGGTACAGCACTAGACCTAATCCTCAATTGGTAATACCCTAACCTCAAGTCAATCTTGGAGAAAAAACCGATGCTCCCTGAAGCTGGTCAAATAAATCCTCGATTCTGGGACCGTCAGTTGTTCACACAAATGCATTATTTGGTGCAGTAGGTGCCCAAAAGCTTATGTGTTCTATGTGTTTTTATGTGTTCATGTGTGTTCATATGTGTTTGTATGTGTTCGGATGTGCTCATAGGTGTTTTTATGTGTTCGTATGTATTCGCATGTGTTATTATGTGTTCATATAGTTTTGAATATGTTCGTAGGTATTCGTATGTGTTCATATGTGTTCCAAACATGTGTACCTTATACGAGGAACAAATGCGTTAGCCCATCGCTCGTAAAAGGTACACATGTTTGGAACACATATGAATACCTACGAACACATTAAAAAATATATGAACACATAAGAACAATTGCGAACACTTATATTCCCTGAGTGATATGCTAAACACATATGTTCCTCGTAAAAGGTACACATGTTTGGAACACATAAGAATATCTACAAACACATTCTAAAATATATGAACACATACGAACAAATAAGAACACATGCGAACACATAAGAACACATGCGAACACACACGAATACATAAGAATATCTATAAGCATATGCGAACACATACGAACACATATAAATACGAACATATAAGAACATATAGAACACATAGGCTTTCGGACACCTATGGCACCAAATAATGCGTTTGTACTAACTAATATGCTTTGTATCAGGTATGATATGCTTCAACAAAGTGTGCGGAAAGTATGAACTAGTGATGAGGAAAATGAGGAAAAAATGCTCTGAGTATTTGTACAAACATTGTTGCATTTCAAAGAAACGGAATACTCTTCTCACTCTAAACAAACAAAAAATTTTGGATAAAAATCTGAAACGCTCCAGATGGTGTGTTGTCTATAGGGCAAACGTGGAATTTCAAGTAAGCAATGAATCTAGCTGCAATGTGGTGAACCTTGACACTTTAGACATGTCCTGCAGGGAGGGGGCCTTCGGGGAATACCTTGTAAACATGCTTTGGTTGCAATAACGTCTGCAAGGCTTGAACCAATCGACTACTGTGAGTATTTTTTAAAACTTCTAACTATATGGTCGCGTACGATCACGTTGTAAGGCCGACAAGGGGACGAGAATTTTGGCCACGAGAGGAAACAGATACTCCAATCTTGTCTGCGACCGCGATCCTTCAGGCAGGAAGAAAGAACGCTCGAATTGAGTCCATAGATTCAGGGAAGCTAAAGCGCAAATCTAGTCTATGCCAACGCCTTGGTCACAACAAACGTACGTGCAGATATCCTCCTGTGTCGACAATTCCATGATATAATATGTTTGTCTAAAATGATTGTGTGAACATTCTATTTTATTACTTTATCTTTAATGTAAATCTGCCTTTTAAATTTGAAATCTACACGAGAATACACAAACATATACAAATAATTAAGAACACACAAGAATACTTAGACGCACGTATGAACACATTCGAACATATACGAACACCTAAGAACATCTAAGATCAATTACATACGAACACAAAACAATTACATACAAACATCTAAGATAAATTACATATTAACACGTAAGAACACTTACATACGAACACATAAAACCAATTACATACGAACACCTACGAATATTACATATGAACTCCTAAAACAATTACATACGAACACTTATGAACACATAACACTTACATATGAAAACCTACGAACATATAAGAACACCTAAAATAAATTACATACAAACAAATATGAACACATAAGACCACTTACAAATGAACACATAAGAGCAATTACATATGAACGCCTACGAACAATTACATACGAACTCCTAAAAACAATTACATACGAACACATAAAACTTACATACAAACAACTACGAACACCTGAGATAAATTTACATACGAACAAATAGAAACATATAAGAACACTTGCATATGAACACATAAGAACAATTATATACGAACACCTATGAACAATTACATACAAACTCCTAAAAACAATTACATACGAACACATAACAACAATTATATACGAATACCTACGAACACATAACAACAATTGCACAGACTCACATACGAACACATAAGAAATACCTATGATCAACTACATTCAAACGCACAAGAACACTTATGAGAACAAATACATTTATGAACTAGAGATAATACATGTAATGAATTGTCTCTATATAATCTTTTTTTTTTTTGTAAGAACACGTTTATTTGTATGTAAAGAATCGTCTATGTACAACTGGTTTAATTACATTACAAAGCATAATCTATGGTAGCTATTTAAAATCATTTAGTTTACTACGTCCATCCAGCAGAAATTGTGCAGCCACTCTTCCTCGATATGCACGACCTTCAGCAGCATTCCACTTCATAGGTGAATGACGACATTGTATAAAATCAATATACATTAGGATGTAAATTGCACAATCTGGTCTGGAATATGAAAAAAAAAAAAAAAAGTTAGGCTGACCTCTATGAAGCTGTCTCGAAGAATACAAGTTTAAAAGCTTACCCTCGCTGCTGGAGTACTTGTTTTGGCTCTTCGACTTTCTAGTCGGGTACTTGGTGCGTTTACTGAGCAGCTACCGCATCAAAAAAAAAAAAAAACTGCTTTGAGGAAGAATTGCCTACCGCTTGGTTTTACATTGAGTTTTAAGGAATGAATTTCCGTCGGCAAATGTCCACCACCTGCAAAAACCAATGGCCCTCATTGCAAAGTGGCACGAAAATATATTTCATCCCATCGGCACACTGGCTTATTTCATTCATTTGGTTTTTTACGTACATATTATCAGTAGAAATTTTTGCCATGCTCTGGAAAATAGAAAGGTTGCAGTCAATATACAAACATGGCTCATAAGTTGTAACGTTTATTACCTCAAAACTAGATGGACAGAAGATGCTCTTTTCATAAAGAGCAGGTGTTGCTCGTTGACATGTTTTAAAAACGTTACAATACACGATAGTTACTTCATCACCGATAATTCACAGTCACTTAGTACATTATATAATTCACAGACGGAAATGAATGTCACCTCATCCATCCAGATAATGTCGAAGCACATCTTTAAAGATAAGTGATTTAATTCAAACCATTCTAATAAGAATATTTTAAAAAAAAATTGATTGTGGACGCTACTTGTGCCAATATGACCCTTTATAAAAAAATTTAAAAAAAAAATGATAAAAATCGACTAGTTTTAGTGTCACATGAACACATACAAACAAATACAAATACATACGAACACTTATGAAGACATACGAACATATGCGAACATATACAAACACATACGAACCCACAAGATAAAAATCATAGTCTACAAGCACATACCTGTTTACCTCTTCAATTACCCATCGATCATGGTATTTCATATCTGAAGGAGGGTCAGGATCCTTTTCTGAAGTCTCATGAAGAACAGTCGAGCCCGTGATCCCTTCAACAATATTGCAACTTTCAGCTATCCCATCCGCAACAATCTTTGAACCGTTTTTAATAGTGATGTCGAATTTTTTCAATTTATTTTTAAGTCTGCTAAAACTTCCTAACCAAAAAGACCTATTTAGAATCATTTTTAGGAAAAAAAGTTTTAACATTAAAATTATAAATCTTATCAAATAATAATTTTTAAAATTATTCCTAAAAATATACATAAATATACGTATCATGTGCTTACATGTATCATAAAATGATTTTTGCTACTTTTAAATCGTTAAAACTTTGGAGCTTCAGAATAATAATTTAGATGTAATTTTTTTATAAACTTTCAGTATTGAAGTTGTAATGCTTATCAAAATTTATATATTTTATTTAAAAGTATTACCAAAAATACTCATAGATATATATTTGATACGCTCGTATATACAATAATATGCGAATTTAAAAAATAATAATATTGCTTATGGAGCAAATATGAAGGAAAAAAATCTCTTAACAGTTTTAGGAAAAGTGATTTCGTTGAATTTTTTTTTTCTAATTTAACCCCTATTTTTTGAATTTATTTTTAACCCGCTAATATTTTAAAACTCTAAGATTATAGATTTTATCAAAATCTATAACTTTTATGTTAAAACTACTCCCAAAAGAATTTTTTTTTAAATTATTTTTAATTAAAATTACGAAAATAAAATTAAATATAAAAATTAATAAAAATAAAACGCACCGCCAGTTTAACTGGCGGCAGCATTCCACATCAGCACTGGTGTGATCGTGGCTTACTGCCGCCAGTTAAACTGGCTGCAGAACCTGACGCCAGTTAAACTGGCGGTAGAAACTATCGCCAGTATAACTGACGGCAGAAAGAAACGCCACTGTAAGTGGCGTTTCTGCAAGCTGCCTACCTGCAGCTTGCAACCACCCCACCCCTACAGCTCCCACCCCTACCACCCCACCCCTACAGCTCCCACCCCTACAGCTGCTGCCCCCCTCCACACACACATTCAATAAAACATCTAAACCCCCCTCCCTCCGACCAACCACCCCCTCGACCACACACACCCTTCCCGCCCCCCACATTCAATAAAACTTCCATTCAACCCCCCTCCCCCGAACCACCTGCCATCCCCGAAAAACATCCCAACCCCTATCTATCAAACCCCCCAACCCAAATACATGGCAACAGAAAATAAACTCAAATATAAATATAAAAGTAAACATATAATATAAAGACAAACACTAACGTAAAAATAAACTCAAAGATATAATTATATACAAAACCAAATATATAACTCAAATGTAAATATAAATCCAAATATTTAATATCCCATAAAAAGAAGATACGAGCACAATTATACTTAACATAAGTATAACATAAAATAAATTCTCAAATATAAATACAATTTCAGTACAAATATAAACTCGATTTAGTTATGTTTCGTATACAAATTTTGGAGGTCTTTTTTCTCTTTTTGACTTCCTTACAAAATTTAATCCGCTGAAACGTCAGCGCTCCCGTGGCTACGGCTGTGGCTCCTGTGGCTCTGGCTCCGGCTCCGGCTCAGGCTGTGGCTGTGGCTTCGGCTCCGGCTGCGGTGACTCGGCACCGGCTCCTGAAACTGGGGTACCTCCTGGGTAACATAACCCGGATCAAAAGTACAAGGCCTCTCGTAAAATGATGTAGATGTAGTATGCTCGTAGCCCATATAATGTAAAGCATGACCCTGCTCATATGCGCCAAAATGAGAAGTAGACATATCCTGTCCGTATGTATAGTATCCAGAAGGACCCTGCCCGTATGTACCGTATGCAGAAGGAGCAAAGTCCATATATGTTGTTTGCCAACTTGGATGCGGATGATCCGGCTCCCGAAAGTGCATATCATCTGCAGCCTCCTGTTGGACTCCAATATTATCATCATTCATCACATCCGCCTCGTCATCATGTGCAACAGGAGGTACCGCCATCGGAAGAATGTCTGCACGTGTTCCCAGGGCATACTCATGATAATGTCGAAACATCTCTGTACAGATACTCTGAATATGCGCTCCGTGAGTGTAGCTAGATATAGCGTCGTCTCCAGCTATATTGTAGATGTTCTGTATGTTGTGGAACTGTTATATCAACGAGAAAAAAATATTAGTTTGACATATATGACAGGTGTGTTGCAGACATTGTTAAAACAAAGAAAAATAAAATCTTACCATATATTCATTTATAAGGCACTTGCGGGAAAGATATCTTCTGGTGATCCGCTTGTACCACTCCAAATAACCGTTGAAATTGTCTCCGGCTTCTTGGACAATTCGGTCAAGCCTTTCATTCCAGATTTGAATATAATTCTCGTGACACACATTCCAATCCGAAGCCTGCATAAAGTTATGCTTATGTAATCCTACATCTGTATTTATAGCTTCGGGAATATCCTGGGCAAATCCGAACTGACGTAGGACACGATCCGGGGCGTGCCACTCAACCACGCAGAAATAGATAAGAGGGACCTTCGCTCGCCAAATATGTCTACCTCTTTTACAACATACAGGAAGGGCAGCTAATATATCTTCAGAATAAGGAGTCCATATCATCTGCAACAGGAAATCTGATTTTAACATAACAACAATAAAAAATAGTGAAAGCAAAAAATTATCGTACATGTTCCTCCTGCATCGAGTCCAGCTCAAATCGAAACGTCTCCAGTACATGCGAACTATTTGCTGACCTCGCAAGCACACCTTGTGACCACCTACATTTAAGAGTACTATATGTCATAAAACATATAACAAATAAATTATTACAATAAACATATAGTAGAATAAAAATTATACCGGAATCCGAGTGGCAGAAGTGCGAATCCGCCGTCGGTGGAATGCTGATAATCCGCGGGGCTGTGAGTGTAATACGCTCGTAGCCCAATACTGCAGGAGGACCGCACATCCTCCAATTTGTGTGGATTGCCTAGCACTGGCACTGCACAAATTTCTGTATAACCAAGCAAGTGCCGCGCTGCCCCAACTATAAGTAGATATCTGATCAATATCTTCCAAAAGCAACAAAATCCAATAGTAAACATAAGCGCCAGACGTATCGGTGAATAAACATCCAGAGATCAACATAAAAAGATATGCTCTGGCATATCGGTCCAATGTAACATCATCTGCATCGGCAGGGATAACCGCGAACTCCTCACAAAGCCATTTGAACCTAACACGACCACCACTAATCTTACTAGGTGGAGGTACTTTTCCTAGCAACCTTGCAAAAACATCCTGCCACATATGTCCCGAAGTGGCGCAGATTACCGGCTTCCCGTCTACCGGTAAGCCTAACAGTACTTCCACATCCTGTAAGGTAATCGTACACTCACCAACGGGCAGATGAAAGGTATGCGTCTCCTGACGCCATCTCTCTACAAGTGCTGTAATCAAGGCTGCATCAATCTGCATAAAGCCCAGCCGTCTAAATCCGTAGAATCCAGCTCGATGTAGATAAGGAATCAAGCGATCATCAAGCTGTACACTCTCATGTAGTAGGGTCTCGAACCGTCGAATCCGTAAAGTGGTAGTATCTCCTGCAAAGGCAATCTCGGATCTGTGGCTATCCTGGAGATACAACACACTGCCATCTGCCGGTCCAGGCTGTGGCTCCATCTAGTACTGTAAATAAAATCAGAACACATATCAGCAAATTATAATAACTACAGTACGCAAAAAATTGCCAAAACATGTGAGACAACTTTTGAATAGAATTTATAAAAAATACAGCAACGGATAAATTGTAATAACTGCAGCATGAAAAATAGAAAATTGTAAACAACACACTTATAATACAAATGATATGCATTCCATCCACAAATTTAATCAAATACAAACGCTACACTTGTCATCCACATCCGCCAATACTTTTGTCGTTGTCTAGTAGGGCAATCTTTCGATTTGTGCCCCTGTTGTTGGCAACGCCTGCACCAAGCGTCAGGGGTCTCTACCCAGTCCATCTCGTTACGTAGTCGGTTCGTGATGGGTCTTCCAATCTTTCTTCTCCTTGCAGGATCGGGTATGAAGCGTATGCCGTCATATGGTGGCCAGTAGTGCTGATCTGGAATGGTATTAAACTTCGGCGCGTATGTACTTCGATACCATGCAACCGTGTAACATGGCTGTACATAATCCTGCACACGATGCTTTGCCTTCTTTATTGCTGCAATCGCATGTGAGCAAGGCATGTGATAAATTTGCCATTTTTGGCAAGTACAAGTCATCTGTGATAATATAACGGTCTGCATACAAATAAAACTAAAGTTAAAAACCGGCACAAGTCTATGACTACCTGTCAAAATGAAATAGAAAATATTTTACCAGCCTGTGCCCTCCCTTGTCTCCGGACGCATGATTACGGTGTCCAGTCGTAATTTCAAATTGTCCCGTTTCGCGGTCAAACAACATCACACCGTGTCCACCGCTATGCTTTTCAACTTTTACTAGCCTATTAGATATTGCAGGGGTGAACTCACTTCCCTCCCAATCTCCAGGTTCTTCGCGTCTATCTGCAAAATATTTAACTATTTTGTACCAGATACTCTCAGCCACGCCCGATATTGGGAAAGACCGGATTCCCTTCAGCACACCATTGAAACTCTCCGACAGGTTCGTGGTCATTTGTCCATATCTAGCCCCGCCTTCATCAAACGCTAAAGCCCAGTGATCTAGACGAATCTTCTGCAGCCACGTAAAAGCGCGTTCATTGACTTCCTTGATTTGCTCCATCCACTTGTTATGCTTCCATACTTGCGCCTGAGTGCCGGCATTCCACACCATACGCTTAAGACTGACATTTTTGAATTCCTTATTGAAATTGGAACAGATGTGACGCAAACAATATCGATGGTTCCAACCGTAGATGTACCGTTGTTGGTGTTTTACTGCCTTAAGAATACCTGGATGACGGTCAGATATAAGTGTAATCCGGCCCTGATGGTTCCTCACCAACGGAGCAATACACTCAAGGAACCAACCCCATATATCTGCGGTTTCTTTCTCAACTACTGCAAACGCAACAGGAAACACACGATAGTTGGCATCTACAGCGGTGGCAATAAGTAGATACTCTTTATACTTGCCATAAAGGAAAGTGGCATCTATGCTCAGAACTGGAGGACAATACATAAATCCTGCAAGACAAGGTGCAAACGCCCAAAATGCCCGATCAAATAAGGCCTGGTTGGGTGTTGATACGGGAAATCCTCTAATATCAGTCAGTGAGCCAGGGCAAAAATGTTCCACGGCCTGCAACCATCTAGGCAAGAGACTGTAAGACAAGTCCCAGTCACCATATGCTAAAGCGATAGCTTTCTGCTTAGCCTCCCAGCATTTTCTGTAGGATGCTGTGTGTTGGTACGTTCTTTTAATGTCAGCAGCAATAGCAGCAACACACAAATTAGGTTGTGCTCTAATCAACTCCTTAATCTTATCAGCAATAAAATTACTGTCAAGATTTTGGTGATCAGGATTCTGCACATCTGCTTCGTTAAAACACTGATGGGGGCCGCGATATTTTACCACCTTCCACATTCCTTCTGATGCTACAAATCGTGCCCTCAAATGCCATCTACAATGGTCTTTACCGTTCTTACAGTTAACCACCCAAAGGATCGTATTGGACAATTCAACCTTATACTGGTGCTGCACCTCAATTGAGTATGCTTTCACTGCATGAGTCAACGCTTTTTTGTCTCTAAAACACATTCCCGTGCGAAACTCTTGTTTTGGATCCCAAGTAGACTCAGTATCCTGCATCCAAGCAGCTCTAGGAGCATTTTGTTCAATTGCGCTCCAACAAAGATTTGTGTATGAGGGAGGCACAATACGGGGTGGTAATATCTCTGGAGCACTTGGACCGGCTTGACAGTAATCTTGATTACCTGCCTCAGCATGGCGAGGACTTATATCAACTCCGCCATCCTCCTCGGCGTCATCGGACGAACCTTCATCGGGAATGTTTACATGTGTACTTTCATAGGAATCTTCATCGTTATCTATGTAATCCTCGATTTGAGAAAACGGATTACATATGGGATCGTTCGCTGAATTATTAGGTTGTGTTGTTCTCGCACTTGGACTGACAATGACATTTTCAATAGGCTCACTTGGACCGGCATGATCGTCGTCAGCCTGCGATGGATTTTCTAACATCTCCAAATTCAAATAAATATACACAGTGTCCATAAAAAATTCGTTGAGACTTTCCATGTCATCTTCGCAATCTATAGGTACTAGCACATATGTAACAGATCCATCACGTGACGGCACCGGACATCTATGAAATATTTTTAGCGAATACTGTGCCGTATCAACATGAAATCTCCTACATAACTTTCTACTAGATAGGCAAATGTGCATTTCGAAGGTATTATTACAGCACTGATAGGCTGACGATCATAAGAAACACCATTCGGACCTTCCACTATATTGCCGTTCATGTAACAAATAAGTTGGCGCTGCGACATCTATAAACATCCAATATAATCGGTTATAAACAAATAGTCGTACATGATAGCGTTATTATATATATTTCGTATTACACTACGATTAGACAGATAATATTTTAAAAATACCTACGAAATATATAATGTATTACGTACATTACACACATATATGACCGGATACATAAATTACATTTAATTTATATTTATCGTACTACACTAATGTACAATAACACATATTTTTCATATAAATTTATACTATAATTTATTCAACACGTATACCTTATAAATACCGTATATATACAAATATATAAAAAAAATCATAAAATCTCACAAACAATACTAGTACTATGCGGAAATGTATATCTACAATCATAATTTCAATTACAAGTACATACAACTCTAGATCTACAATTTAATACAAAACGTATAATTAGAAATACATACCGTATTTTTTGTAGATCTTGGTCGAAATTAGTAGATCTATGTAATTCTCACTTAGATCTATGAAATTTTACTAAAATTGATTTGGGACGAGATTTTTTGAGAATGGGGGAGGGGGGCGAAGTAAAGGAAGAAAATGGGGAAGGAGAAATAAGTTGGGGGCTGCGCTCGGGTTAGGTCATGGAAAAATTGAACGCCACTGTAAGTGGCGTTCGGAACGCCAGTCAGACTGGCGTTAATAAACGCCAGTTTAACTGGTGATAGAATCTATCGCCATAATAACTGGCGTTAAAAACTAGCGCCAGTTAAACATGCGGTAGTAACTTCGCCACGCCACCAACATGCTAGGTGGCGGTGACGTGGACGTTGCCGCCCGTTTAACTGGCGGCAGCGTTTTATTTTTGTAATTTTGTGTATTTGATTTTATTTTCGTAATTTTAATTAAAAATAATTTTAAAAAAAAAATTCCACACCCAAAATATCTATATATATATATATATGATTTTTGTTATTTTTAAGTCTATTAAGACTTAGGAGCTTCAAAATAATAATTAAAAATAACTTTTTAAAAAACTTTCAGTATAAAAATTATAGTGGTTATTAAAATCTATAATTTTTGTATCGAAAGTTTTAAAAAAGAAATTATCCATAAATATATATTTAGTATGCTCAGTATGTATCACAACATACAGATTCAAAATAAAAAATAAAAAAAACGTTGAGAGGTCAATTGAAATAAAATCGTGGTTATTCATCTAGCAGTTGTATGAATAGTACAGATGTATATATATGTATGTATATATGTATATATATATATATATATATATATATATATATATATATATATATATATATGTATGATGTAAATTTAATGTGAGGTCCGTGATCGAGTTAGTTCTTTCGTAGTCCTTAGCTCTTGTATGATTTTAGACTTGTATATGGATACTTGAAAATTTTTGCTAAGTCCTAATTGTGCATGTTGAGTATGTGTGCATTATGATTTCTTGGACTTGCATGTGCGTATGAGGCTTGCTATTATGTTGGGATGCATGCGTGGTCACGTTGGGGACGAGCTGGCCTAGTTGGAGTCTCGTTGGCGCGAGCGTGCGATCCGTAGCGAGTCGGCCGAGTGTTGGTGCTGAATCTGTTTATGCAGATTTCAAGACTTTCGGTCGACCATAGTTGTTTCGGTCGACCGATCGGAGTAGGTGAGAGTTGGTGAGGGTTATTTTTAGTGTTATTTGGGGTTATTCTTTATTTCTACCCGCGAAGAGAAGCTCTGGAGCCCTACGTAAGTTCCCCCTAGGTGATCATCTCATTTCTTTGATTTTATTTGATTTAAACTTGATTTTCACACTCTCCCGGTATTGTCCTACGCGTAGATTACTCCGATTTTCGGTTTCGTGGAGATTTCCGGTTGTGAGCCCGAGGAGAGCTTGAATTCGAGATGAGCGGTTTAACACCATGAGTGTGTGTGTTGGTATGCATGAGAATGCGTTTAATGGAATGCTTGGGGTGTCTTTATATGAATTTGAATTGAAATGTGTAACTGGGTCAAGAACCCTAATTGTTATTGTTTATTGTGATGTGGTGAAATCATGTAACATGCTATATGATACCCTTGTGATGCTAAGAATGCTAGCTTTGAGTCGTACATTTATGTTAAGTTCAATATTATGAACTTTGTATGGTTTTGCTCAATAACTATGTTATCCATGTTAATATGTGATGTTATGTGAGCATATATACGAAGTGTTGAGTAAAATAGCTCTAGAGACACTCGTATTGGTTGTGCCTTAATAAAAAAATGTGCGTACTCTGTGTAGTCGGGATCTCCGTTGAGTTTCGAATGAGTCCACCCGATGTAATGATTCCGGGGGGTAATATGTCGGGGGCGGAGGGTTCCGGCTAGAGTACCTAAGGCGGTGAGTTTGCCTCTACGGAGGACGGTGGGCGTAGTACTTTGCGGATCAGCCGTTGGCCAGGCGATTGCTACGTTGAACAAGGCTCGGTTGCACAAGGAGTAAAGAGTCCGAGTAGCCCCCATTTTGCGCTGTGGGGTCGCCCCTACCGTGAGTGTTGTGTCGTGACGGAAAACCCGACGACAGCGGGCGAAAAGCCTTGGTATGAGTGTAGGCGTCCGGAACTGCTTTAGCCTAGGTTGGGTTAGGTGCCTTGGCTAGAGAGTTCGTGTCGGACCTACCTTACCTAAATAAATAATGTTGACTAACTACGATGGGTTAATGAATCACGCTGACTTAACAAAGAGAATACATAATCGGTTGGTTGGGTGATTATTTCTGCTACGAGCCAAAGCATGCTTGTTGTTTTGTTGCATATGTGATGAATATGCTTGTTGATGTTCATGATGGTGATATTCGTTATGCTTGTGTTTTGTGTGCGGTGTTGCATTGGTGCTCCAGGGGAGGACACCGATTGTGCCGCTCACTGAGTCATAAAACTCACCACTTGGTTGCCCTGTTTTTCAGATCCGTCCGCGAAGGGCAAGAAGCTCGCATAGCCGTCCGTAGCTAGCGAGAGGGATTTTAGAAGGTATTTTGGGGGTTCTTGGGGACTAGCAAATGTATAGACTTCATTTTATATACTAGTCTAATCACACCTAGTTTATAATGTAAGATGTATATAAGTGAAGCATTAACCTACACATAGCATGTATTATCTTGGGATTGTATAAATTATTCGTAAAGCTTTTGATATCAAGTTGTATAAAATTCTAAAGTTTTATATGAAAAGTGCATATTTTACTAAATATGGTGTTTCGACCCAAAGTGGGTTTTGGAATGGTTGGGCATGTGTATTTGACCCTATTTGGTCTTGCGTATGTGTTGGAATGGATGCTAAGCTTGAAAAATGAGTTTTGACGCATTCAACTCTTGTTTTACCGTATTTCGGTTGTTAAAAAAAATTTTATTTAAATTCGTCGTTTTCGCGCATTTTGGGTGTTTGTGAGGTCCTACACGTGTATTCAAGGTAGATACATGGGCATGTAGGGTTGGTTCCCAAAACCCAGGTAAAATGCGGATTTCGAGGGGGCAAGTATTTCATTTCTGAAAACTATTTTTCTGATTTCTGATATTTTCGGTCGACCGAAACCGTTACAGCAGGTATTTGAGCTTTCGGGTTGAGTATCGGTCGACCAGTTCTCAACTTTCGGTCGACCGAAAACTCTCTGGAATTCACAATTTGATCTCCTTTTAAATGGTTTCCGAAAACACTTTCGATGCTTTTAGGGTCTTGTATAAATGTATTTAAGAGGTTTAGCACCTCCGAATCTTTTAAAAAAATACAGGTTGAGCCGGTATTTCCAAAAACGTCTTTCTAAATTGTTGTTGTAAATGTTTTATGTTTAGGACCTAAGATTGTCTTAGATACTTTGATGTCAATGGAGAAGATTGATATCTTAGGATCTTTGGCAAGCTTAGTCGGCACCCGAGGCGGATTCCACCTCCTCCGTGGTTACTTGCCGGTGCCGAAGTCCCGGGCTCGGCTCAATCCTCGTTTTCGTGATCTATTTAGCATGAGTTTCCGCATTGCGATACTCTGAATTTGTGTTTCTTTTCTTATCCGTCGCGGCCCCGGGTCGCGGGTCGTGACATTTAAAATGTTTAAATAAGAGAGGATAATAATGTCTATTCGGGAAAAAATTCCTCCAATTCTCTCCCGCGTTGGAGAATGTTTGCAAATAGATCCAAGAGAAAAAAAAAATTTGTGATTCTCTCGTGCAATCAAACAAGAAAAACTTGCAAATTTCCCATCCCAACCCTTCCATTTGCTCTTTTTTCGTTCTCTCCCCCTCTTCCAAACACAATGTTAGTGAAAGATTATTTTTGTGAACTCTTGAGCCATTTTTGTTGTAAAAATGATCTTTTGTTTTCATTTTTGCATGGAAATCAAATCTAAGAATACGTTCTATCGTAAATAGAGATTTAGGATTAGTTCGATTCTTACATTTACGAAAGCAGACCTTGCATGTGCTTATTTGTACTCACATCCGTTAGCAATGCTCTAGCAATTTTCAAAAATTTTTTACTTATTCCTATAATCTCGTCAGCACTGAGAACGAGTACCATAGCCGTCCTCTAGCATCCAGTCCAGATATCAAGTTATATGACGGCTAAATGCTCGTATGCATAAGTGGTTGTGCTAAGGATATGATCGAAGCTTTTTATAAGCTCCATATGAGCTTTGACTATGCTTGTATATTGGACTTGATCCATTAGGACCCACAGGCAACCATTTTTATTTGCTAATATTTGGTTTTGTTTTTTTATTAACTATGATAATATAGCTTAAAAGAATATATTACTATCTATGATAATAAATCTAATTAGTTGCAAATGGGACTCGCAGCCTATTCATGTTTAAACTCCCATCAATAACAAGCATCAAAGTTAATTTCTCTCTTCATTTTGTCAAGGAGGCTTCATACTAATTTCTAACCGCAAAAAAAAAAGGCATAAACTTACAAAGAGAAAGGCAAAACGGTGAGGATGAGAAAAGGAAAAAAAAAAAAAACAGAATGTAATATTAGACCTTTTTTGTACCGCTCTTTCAATCATATTTTTTTAAAGACTAAATTAAGTCAATATATATATTTATATTTTATATTCAAAAAAATTTTAAAAAAAATCTTTAGCTAAATATTCTACTGTTCTGAAATCTTTATAAATTTCAAAAATTTTAGAACTTAAAAAATTTATTTATAATATTTCTTTTAAACAACTTTAATATAGAAATTGTTGATTTGTTTGAAAGTCATATATATAATATATATATATATATATATATATATATATATATATATATATGTTTTGGAGTCGATTTATAAATTTTTAATTAAAAAATCAGGAGTTTATTTGACATAATTTGATAAAATAGAAATTTTTTGGATAAAATCCAAAATCCAAAAGAACAAAAAAAATGTGAGGTAATGCGCCATGCTTCGGTGAGTTTACCGTCGCCGAAGAAAGAAGAAAATCTTCTGGAGCCGCCGGCTGCAACTGCATGCTGCTTCTCACATGTATCTCTCCGTCGTTCGTTTTTCATGCATGATGTTCCAACTTTCCTAATCTCTTCAATCTACCACGTACGTATTTCTAAACGATTTTGTACGATTTTAATTGTTTATTGTTGGAGAAACACCGAACATTGCTTGTAGTATCTTGATCATCATCTTCTCGTTTCCTCTGTCATGGCACTCTCCTTAAAAGACAAGCAGAATTCTTAGCCTTTGGCTCGGCCCAATATAGACAAACATCCGCCTATGATTCATGATGAGCTATGTTGTATAAGTACACTCCATAGCACCTAGAATATGCTATTCATCCATTGGGTATTGTAGGGTATAGCGAGTGTCCTTCTCGATCCCTCAGCTTTTCTAAAAAGAAGTGTACATCAAGTGTGGCTAACTCTATTACCCGCCCTAACATGTTGAAAAGATCGTCGTAGCTCACGGAGCTATGTGAATGAGAGTAAGCATTGAGCAACGATCCACTTTCACATCAATTCTATATAAGGTATTCGTAGCACCTAGAATCCACTTTTTTTTTTTAAGATATCGAGGCAAAATTTCTTCCTGGGATCTCCGCTAACTCGCGAACCACAGTTTTCTACGCACACTTACAGGACTATTTTGAATCCAAATTCACGTATGAGAGTAAAATTCCGGCCTGACATCCGCCTCCGGACCAGACATAGAGTACTAGGAGTTACCCAGCCACCAATTTTTTCGCAACAGCGGTAAACTCGCGACCACGGGCACATCCCCATTACAGACACCCCTGAAGTTCGAATCCAGTCGTTCGCTTCCTGAGGCGAGCGTCCCGGCCGACTGACCCAGAGGCGGGGACACCTAGAATCCACTTTCACATGAATTCAAAGTGATATGATCTCTATTCATGTAGAACTCATGCTTATGACCTTTTGTTGTTTATCACCTATAAATAATGATGACCCATCATCTAGAAACTTGGTTAAAATGAGGAATTTTTTTTAAAAAATTATTTTTAATTAAAATTACGAAAAAAAATTAAATACATAAAATTACAAAAATAAAACGCTGTCGCCAGTTAAACTAGCGGCAGCATTCCACGTCAGCGTTTGTAGGAGAGTGGCTTGCTACCGCAAGTTAAACTGGCGGTATAAACTATTGCCAGTTTAACTGGCGGTAGAGAGAAACGCCACTGTAAGTGACGTTTCTGCAAGCTACCTCCCTGCAGCTTGCAACCACCCCACCCCTCTCCCTACAGCTGCTACCCCCCTCCCTCCCCAATGCAACTGCTTGTCTCTCTCTCTCTCTCTCTCTCTCTCTCTCTCTCTCTCCCCCCCCCCAACCTCCCCCTCACACACACGCACACGCACACACACATTCAATAAAATCTAAATCTCCCTCCTCCCAATCAATCACCCCGACCACACACACCCTCCCCCCACATTCAATAAAACATCCATTCAACCCCCCTCCCCCCAACCCACCTACCATCCCCGAAAAGCACCCCAACCCCTATCCATCAAACCCCCCAGCCCAAACATACGGCAACAGAAAACAAACTCAAATATAAATATAAAAGTAAACATATAATATAAATACAAACACTAAAGTAAAAATAAACTCAAAGATATAATTATGTACAAAATCAAATATATAACTCCAATGTAAATATAAATCCAAATATTTAATATCCCATAAAAAGAAGATACGAGCACAATTATACTTAACATAAGTATAACATAAAATATATTCTCAAATAAGTTCGGTATTTCGGCTTTATGTTCTTTCAATTAAGTTCTGCCAAGACACATGTTAATTGAGGAGACATTATGGGAATAGCTTAATTCAGCCAAAGCAAGCAAGGAGCATGGTTGACCAAGTCAAAATCGATCAAGAAAGATCTTCATCCACCATAAGTCGGCTGAATATTTGTTTACCACGTTTTTGTGCGAGGCTTGTATGCCAAAATTAGTTAGATTTGTTTTTTATTAGAATTAGGAGTGATTTAGGGAGGAGATCTAGGAGATCCTTCCAAATCTAGTAGAGAATAATATTTTCCTAGGATTAGAAGTGATTTAGGGAGGAGATCTAGGAGATCCTTCCAAATCTAATTAGGTTTTTGTATCCTTAAAATTAGGAGTGATTTTGGTAGGATATCTAGGAAATCTCCATTGTTAACTACTATAAATACCCCTTTGGGGCATCAATGCAAAGGAACTTGATGTGTTCATTGTTGTGAGGTTTTAAGAAATCTCTTTGGTTCTTTTAGAACTCTAAGACTTATCGGAGAGATCCGTGGCGTCCACCACCAGACTTATCAATCGAACTTCCCCGTAGTCGATTGTGGCGTCCAAGGCGTATACCGACGGTTCTTGATTCTCTCTATAGGCAACGGGTCTAGATGCCGGCGTATTCTGAAGGTTCTTGTCTCCTTATAGGCAAGGGTCGAGGAGCCAACCCACGGGAGTTATCGGTAGTGTAGAATAGTCAAAGTAGTTATTTAGCCTGATTCTAGAAGTATAGGGCCAAATTACCAATTTCATACCCCGACTTTAGACCAATCGACCTAATCATACCCAGACAATTTAACGCACCAAAAAACTACCCGCCGTCAGGTCCCGTTTGAGTCCGCGCCGTCAGCTGACACGCGTCGCTCGTTTATTAGCCAGTATATTATTATTTGCAAACCAAGGCGTTATAATTTTTTCGTTTTTGCAAAATAGGGCTTCGACGGGCGGACGTCGTTCCCGCGCCCGTTTTTTAGGGGTTCCCCTTCATCTTCACCGGGTTCCCGGCGCCGTGTCTTCTCTTACAAATCCAAATTTCTGTTCGCCGCTCGAGTGTTACAGATGGCATTGACTCGCGGGGTGATGGGAGAGATCTTCTGTGATTGCCACCGTCCGGCGAAACAATTTACGGCGTTGACTCACGGCAATCCAGGGCGGCGCTTTAGAAGATGTCCTAATTACCAGGTAATGGTAGTCAAGCTATCGAATCCACAATCCCGACTGCCGGGGCTTCCATCTACTATGTTTTTCTTCGAATCCACAATCCCGACTACCGGGGGTTCCATCTACTATTTTTTTCTTCCTAATCAATTTTGTGCTGGTCTTCAGACTTCTCTAGACTGTGGATTCTTCGAATGGCTGGATGAGGAGACGCCTGACAAGTATGCACGGGTCATTTTCGGTCTTAAGGACAAACTGGACAAAACAGAGGCTGAACTGATGAAGGCAAAGGAGGAATCAATGAAGGCCACGGCTGATCTAAAAAAGGCTGACGCTGAGATCGATCGCTGTAGATGGAGGGAAAGAAGATTATGGTCGATCATCATTACTATTATCGCAGCTCATTTTTTCTACTTTATTTTCAGTTAAGATGCAACTTGCAATGGTTGCTTGTAAGGGTTGTTTGTATGAGCTGTTCGTATGAGTTGTATGTAAATGAAGTAGATGTAATGTATTAGTTGTATGAATGAATATGTATGAACTCTTGTCAGAATCTACTTATGCAATTGAATGTGAACTGAACTGAAATTATATTCTATTGTTAGTTGGAATGTGAGTTGTTGTCTGCTGAAGCATATAGATGTGATGCATCAAATAAGGAATCATTACACAGTTTGAAAAATCGACTTTTACTAGAGTTTATATAAGATGATTTCAGTCTTACAGTCATTACAAGCAGCCATTTCTACAGCAAAAAATAAAATACAAAATAATATTTGGCCACTTATATCCAGCACCTAAACTAACATTATCTACTGCTGTGCTCTTGACAATGTCCTCTGAGAACTTGATGCTTGTGAGTGGTGGTTATTTGCAGATTCTGTAAATGAGCTCACAGGAGGAGCAAAATTGTTATGGGCATATTTTGCTTGCAGTTCTTGTATATAAGTTGATGCATGATACTGAGCTTCAGACTGAGGCTGAGACTGACTTTGAATTGATCCTCCAGCTAGTCTTCTTCTCTTATAAGCACTTCCAACTCTTTTTGTAACTAGTTGTTTCATCTTTCTTCTTACAGTCCCCTGCATTCCAATACATTGTATAAATATTTGCAAAATATAGTGTAAAGTCATCAGCTAACTGATAATCTACACTTACAGATTCTTGTGTAAGGGATGGATTGTTTGACTTTGGCTGCATAACTGGATTAGGGCACGATCTCTTGTTATGGCCAGACTTCTTACATTTGCTACACTTTAAACTCATACCCACTCTTGTTAGTCTTGTAGTGCCATACTCATTACTAGTAACAGCCTCTTTATTGTGACCCTTCCTCTTGGGTGACTCCCCAGCTGATTTCTTTCTTGCAGTTCTAGGCTTCCCTAGCTTAATTGTTCTTTCAGGTGCTTTGATATCCCCCCTATGTGCTTTTGGCCAACAATCCTTCCCATGGATAGGTTGCACAATATGATTGTAAATTCTCTTGTATGTCTCAATTAGATAGCAATTACTAGTAAAGTCTTCAGCTTTCTCTCTTCTGGATGCAAGAACAGAAATTGCATGCTCACAAGGTATACCACTTATATCCCATTTTCTACAAGAACATGACTGCTCTGAAGGGACCACAGCAAAATCACCTGAATCAAACCCACCAATAACCTGAAAACTTGGACCACCTGTGTTAAGTGTCCTATAGTTACATGAGGCTTTCTTAAGTTTTTCTAACTTCAACTTAATTCTAGGACAAACTATTCCCGTCCATTTCTTGCACTTCTCCTTCTTGTCAGCAATTCTAGTCATTATCAATCTCCTAATATCCTCCATGTATGTCAGTATAGGTTTTCTTCTAGGGTCTAATATGATCCTGTTCCAAGCCTCTGACAAATTGTTAGTCACCATGTCACACTTAGTGTAAGGATCAAAATAAGCTCTGCACCAATTGATAGGAGGTTTATCATTCAACCAGTTGTGGGCATCCTCAGAAAGGTCAGTCATTTCATTCATGTGTTGCTCAAATTCATGAATTGTGTAGGACTTGCAGATTTCCCATAACTTCTCCTTCAACAACTGCCCCTTATTTGTAATTTTAAAATTCATATAAAAATGCCTAGCACAGAATCTTACCTTAGCTTCTGGAAACATTTCATTCATGATACTTTGAAGACCCTACAATTAAAAAAATGTACATGTTTATTATTTGAATGTTATGAACATTAAAATAATAAAATGACAATAGTTATATGAGCTAACCTTTTGCTTGTCAGACATAAAACAAAAAAGACTTGTGTTGCTGTCAATATCTAGGTCTCTTCCTAATAGGTCTAAAACCATCCCCATGATTCTTTATTCTCAGATTCCACTGCAGCATATGCTACTGGATAAATACTATTATCAGCATCAACTCCCACAGCAGTGAGTAAACAACCACCATATATGCCTTTTAAAAAGCACCCATCCATAAAGACAATAGGTCTGCAAAATTGAAAGCCTTTCTTACAGGCTTCTAAACAAACGTAAAACCTTTTGAAGATCATTTGAGGGGCATAAAGTGCAGCAGTTGTTCCCCTATTAGACCGTTTCAGCTCTAATCCATATCTTGGTAGTAGGGAATACTGTTCAGCCTCACCACCAATCACCAACCTCAAAGCATGAAGTCTTGCTTTTCTAGCCTTTACTCTAGATATGATTGTTTGAAAGTCTAAATTGACTGCATGTATGAGACCATCTAAACTCCAATTGGGGTCAGCTTTGAACTTTGTAGCATAAAATTCACCAATCCTTGTGTAGCTCAAGTTAGGATTGCTATCAGCCACAGAGCAGGTGTGCTCATCATGTAATGTTTTGATCAACAAAGCACCATCATCCCTTCCTTTGCTGCTTGCATATAGGTACCATGGGCAATCTCCATTGTCACCAGTACAAACTGCAGTGACTCTTATTTTGTCATTTAACTTTAACTTGATAGGATACTTAGCTGTAATGGAGTAATTTTTTAATGCAACTCTCAAATCACGTGCACTTCCCCATCTCTGTCCTACCTTGTAATGAGGGGTAGCATGATCACCCTTCAATGCATCATGAATTGCATTCTGCCTTGACCTAACCTTTTTATTTTTTTGGCTGGTAGACCTAGGGAACCTGTATGCATCATTATCAGACTCATCTTCATCCATACTCCTCAGCTCATCCTCATCATCATATTCAGAACCAGAGTATTCAGCATCAAAATCTGCATCATCATCACCTATGGGGGTGCTTGTAGGGGGTATCTTGTATTGCTCATCTTCAGGAAACTCATCTACAAATGCACCTTCATCATCACTCAAATCAGAATCTTCAAGGCTATCATCTGACTGCTCTGTATTTTGTTCTGTGAGTTCAGTTAGCTCAACATCATCACTTTCACTTTCATATATTCCATGTGGTAACCATTCAGTATCTGAACCACTTCCACATTCCACTTCATCCTGAATTTGTTGTTCAGCCTCCTCAACTTCATGAGCTTCAAAGCTCTCATCTCCACTATCAGTTAATGGCACATCACCCTCCTCAGTTCTCTTGGCCTCCTGAGGGTCAACTTGGAAGACATCTATACAGTTGTATTCATCAATCCAATTGACCATATCATAAGCTGTAGAGTCATTACTGCAATAAACTATCCCTTTCTCTGGATTTTTAAAATAATATTTTAGACGACCAACTACATCACCACTGTATTTGAGAAGTCTTGATGTAGTATCCCGCAACTCTATTAAACTCATAAAGTCCTTGTTAATAAAATCCACATAAACTGGCTTCTCCTTGCTCACATACGGCACATCAGGTTTATTTTCATCCACAAAATTACCGCCATGATGTAGTAAAATACTAAAATGATCAATTGATGTTGTCACTGCATATAAATTCATTGATTGTAAGTTATCATATAATGATACATCACCTTCATAAAATACATACTCATTTGAGGGGAATTTGAGATTACCTTTTTTCCTAGCCAAATCAGAGTCGTCTCGAAGCTTTGATTCGTCTACCATTTGGAATGGATCGGCGATTTGGAGATTTTGGAGATAAACGAACGCGGGAATTGGAGATTTAGGATGTCTGGAAGCGCGGGAGATGATCTCAATTTTTCCTAATAACATTTATATAAGCCGGGAAACCCTAAAAAACGGGCGCGGGAACGACGTCCGCCCGTCGAAGCCCTATTTTGCAAAAACGAAAAAATTATAACGCCTTGGTTTGCAAATAATAATATACTGGCTAATAAATGAGCGACGCGTGTCAGCTGACGGCGCGGACTCAAACGGGAGCTGACGGCGGGTAGTTTTTTGGTGCGTTAAATTGTCTGGGTATGATTAGGTCGATTGGTCTAAAGTAGGGGTATGAAATTGGTAATTTGGCCAGAAGTATAGGGAATATTCGACAATCAAATCGAAGGATTTGAGCAACAAGGGATCCGGAGCAAGTCGAGTTCATATTCGAGGAGCACCGAATCGCATCAGTTCCCAGGGCATACTCATGATAATGCTGAAACATCTCGGTACAGATACTCTGAATATGCACTGCGTGAGTGTAGCCAGATATAGTATCGTCTCCAGCTACATTGTAGATATTTTGTATGTTCTGGAACTGTTATATCAACGAGGAAAAAATATTAGTTTGACATATACGACAAGTATGTTCCAGACATTGTTAACATAAAGAAAAATATAAAATCTTACCATATATTCATTTATAAGGCACTTGCAGAAAATATATCTTCTGGTGATCCGCTTGTACCACTCCAAATAAGCGTTGAAATTGTCTCCGGCTTCTTGGACAATTCGGTCAAGCCTTCCATTCCATATTTCATTATAACTCTCGTGGCACACATTCCAATCCGATGCCTGCATAAAGTTATGCTTATGTAATCCTACATCTGTATTTATAGCTTTGGGAATATCCTGGGCAAATCCGAACTGACGTAGGACACGATCCGGTGCGTGCCACTCAACCACGCAGAAATAGATAAGAGGGACCTTCGCTCGTCAAATATGTCCACCTCTTTTACAACATACAGGAAGGCCAGCTAATATATCTTCGAAATGAGGAGTCCATATCATCTGCAACAGAAAATCTGATTTTAACATAACAGCAATAAAAAAACAGTGAAAGCAAAAATTATCATACATGTTCCTCCTGCATCGAATCCAGCTCAAATCGAAACGTCTCCAGTACACCTTGTGAGGTCAGCTAATAGTTCGCATGTACTGGAGACGTTTCAATTTGAGCTGGATTCGATGCAGGAGGAACATATACGATAATTTTTGCTTTCACTATTTTTTTATTACTGTTATGTTAAAATCGGATTCCTGTTGCAGATGATATGGACTCCTTCCGAAGATATATTAGCTGGCCATCTTGTATGTTGTGAAAGAGCCACAGCCACAGCCGGAGCCGGAGCCAGAGCCACAGGAGCAGCCGCAGGAGCCACAGCCGCAGCCTCGGGAGCGCCGACGTTTCAGCGGATTAATTTTATAAGGAGGTCAAAAAGAGAAAAAAGACCTTCAAAATCTGTATACGAAACATAACTAAATCGAGTTTATATTTGTACTGAGATTGTATTTATATTTGAGATATATATTTTATGTTATACTTATGTTAAGTATAGTTGTGCTCGTATATTATTTTTGTGGAGATATTAAATATTTGGGTTTATATTTATATTTGAGTTATATATTTGGATTTGTACATAATTATATCTTTGAGTTTGTTTTTAAGTTAGTGTTTGTATTTATATTATATGTTTAATTTTATATTTATATTTGAGTTTATTTTCTGTTGTCGTATGTTTGGGTTGGGGGGTTCGATGGATAGGGGTTGTGGTGCTTTTCAGGGATGGCAGGTGGGTTGGGGGGAGGGGGGTTGAATGGATGTTTTATTGAACGGGGGGAGGGTGTGTGTGGTCGGGGTGGTTGGGGGAGGGGAATTTAGATGTTTTATTGAATGTGCGTGTGGAGGGAGGGGGAGAAGCAGCTGCAATGGGGGGAGGGGGGCAACAGCAGCTGTAGGGGGAGGGGTGGGGTGATTGCAAGCTGCAGGCAGGTAGCTTACAGAAACGTCACTTACAGTTGCGTTTCTTTCTGCCGCCAGTTAAATTGGCGATGGTATCTACCGCCAGTTTAACTGGCGGCAGCGAGCCACAATTCCACCAACACTGACGTGAAACGCTGCCGCCAGTTAAATTGACGGCAGCGTTTTATTTTTGTAATTTTTTGTAATTAATTTTATTTTCGTAATTTTAATTAAAATAATTTTATAAAAAAAAAAATTCCATCTAATAACCACCTTCGGTTCTCATTATATCCTTTTCATTCTATATGAGGTGTCATTGTAATTCAAATGTAAGATTTAATGTAGGGATAATTACAAATCAATCCCTTTATTATCTCTATTCATAAAAATCAACACCTAGACTTTTTTAGGTATTGTTTAAACTTAAAAAAAAAATTTCTCTCTCGATATTCGTGTCGAGCCATTTTAACCATTGTATAAATATTTTTTTTGAAAAAACTTTCACCATAAAAATTATATATTTGATGATATCTATAATCGGCATATATAATATTTTTAAAAAAAAAAAAATACATTCAAATAGGTATTTTGAGGCTTTAAAGTTTTAGTGAGTTTTAAAATCAATTCATTAACCCACTGAATTTTGGAGCCTCAAAACACCAAGAAGTATTTTTCAAAAAATTTAACATAAATGTTGTAACTCTCATCAAAGTTTACAAATTTTATGTTGAATATTTCTCTAAAAAATTTCTAAATAAGTGCTTTAGGTTGTCAAAGTTAACAAATAAAATGAGAAGTTTATTCGCAACTTTAAATAGTGTCGCCCGCCCCCGTGCGCATCCGTACCTTGCTAGCTTGCGCAGTCGCTCCGCCAGGCATGCCTCGGTCCTGTGCACGCGTACTGCCCTACGCGTGCACACCAAGTGGCCCACCAGGTTACCCTTGCGTTGCCCAAGGTTTTTCTTGTGCTTCCATGCCCGGACCCCGCATGCATCCTTTGAGCTGCCTATGCGCATTGTCTGACGTATGGCCTTATGGCTGCGCGGTCCAACCCCTGTAGTTCGCGAAGCTCTTCTTGGCATCATATACGGTTCCATGCGCACTTTTGTGCTTGCATATTTCCATCTCCCGTCCATGCGCCTGCACATTGTCCCACGCGCTGCTAGAGATGTCAACCGTGCGGGCTCAGTACGACCCGCACTGCTGATTGCGGCAGTGGGCCGGCCCGCGCGGCCAATTTTACGGGACTGACTGGTGCATCTCGCATAGTGCGGGGGTGCAGCTCGGCTCGGACTGCTGACCCTAGGACCGGCCCACACGGGCTGGCCCGCACGGGCTGACTTTTAAAAAATAAAATTTTAATTATTTTTTATATGTAAATTTGAAAAAGAATAATTAAAAAAAAAATAAACAAGCGCTGTATTGGGCGTGCGCTTCCCAAGACAGCGCTTTTGAATGGTGATGGGACAAGGCGCTGGCTTTGTCCCATCACATATACACTGCAGCGCGTTACCATCAATTCCACATATATATATATATATATAGTGCGTGTGGGCCGGCCCACACAGGCCAAAATAACGGGACTACACGGTATTATGTACGGACTGGCTCGCGGCCCGCACTGCGACTCCAACGGGCCAGACTTTGGCCCATACGGCCGGGCCGGGCTGCGGTACAGTCCACGGACCGCGGGTCAAATTGACATCTTTACGCGCAGCTCCATGCTTTATGATGCATGCTGTCCCGCGTGCATATCCCTTGTTGTCCTACGCATATCCTACGCACTGGCCTATGCGCTCCCATGCGTATCCCACGCGCTGGCATGCGCATGGCCTTGTGCTCGTCTCTAAGCACTGCCTCATGAGCATCCCATGCACACCACCCTGCACATGTCTTATGTGTGCGCGGGCTAAATCCTTTGGCCTGTGACACTGGCCAACTCTAGCACGAAATTCTTAATCTACACAATCATTTTCCATTATGATGAACCAGCTACAAATCTTATTACAGCTATGAAAAAATCAAACTAAAATACAACTTTATTTTAAAAACAAAAAGCTCTAAACTTATTCTCATCAATTCTTAGACAATAACTTTTTTTTTTTTGTTAATGGTGGAATATAATGAAAAAAAAAGTAAAAAACTAAGCTGACTGGCTGGGGAGATTGGGCCGTAGGCTTTCACCAAGAAAGAGGCTTTTGTGGAAAAAAAATTCCATGTTTTGCAAAACTTTGTCAAATAAACCCACAAGTTTATGAACCAAATCGCTCTAAAATGCATATTTATAAGTTTTTTTATAATTTAGATGTAAGAAAAATAGTCTTTAGTTAGCTCTAATACTTTTGTGTTATATGGCTTTTTTCTTGAGATTTTTATGAAAAAATCCGTAAGTGTCAATTTTGGTGCAGCATTTATATTAGATAAATTCATGGATGGCATCGATCTACGTTTCATAAACCGAAGAGTATCATGTATTTAGTCAGGAGAGGCCCAAAACTGCTACAGAGAAGATAAATCTTCCACACTCTTATAAATGACACTTACGGGATTCGAATCGGAGACTTTCGCTTCAGGAGATTAGAAGTTCCACCATCCATCTTAGGTGTGCTATGCTTTTTAAAATAAAAATAGTTCTAAAAATGTTTCAAACCAAATGTTTTGAAGCTATAAATTTTGCAAATAGTAAATCCTTTGAAGTCTTGAACACCTATTATGACTCTTTTTTTATAAACAAATTTAATACAAAAGTCATGAGTACATTACAACATATATATATATATATATATATATATATATATATAATTGTTGGGTTCCAAGAGGGAGGGGTGAATTGGGTAATAAAAAAAATTGGAGCTAAAGTGATTATTCAATTTAAGCAAGTTTAGCTCTTACGCAAGTTAGACACAAATACATATAAGGATAGAACAATTAATTTCTACATATGCGTCTAGAGAGTATATGAAAATAAAGCAAGAGAGAAAGAGATACGACACCGGATTTATAGTGGTTCGGTGAAACCCCGCCTACGTCCACTTCTCTTGGCTCCTCCGAGGACTTCTCAACTAGACGATCAACTTCCGGACGTTGATCAAGCCGTTTAAAACTTCATTTTTTCCGGGCTTAGCGATAACCGAAATGGCTTAGTTTTAGCGGCTAACCAAGCAACCCGTAAACTCTTGGTTATGAGGCTTACCAATCAACCTTTACAATCTCTCTTGAAAGAGAAAAAAAACCAAAAAATTCAAATACAAATCTCTCAAATGATCTAACTCTTAGAGGTAAGAGATCGAAGGGTAAAAATTAAGATATACAATTTAAAGCTCAAGAATAATTTTTTTGGAGCTCTAGAAATGCTCTTTTCACTCTAAAATAGGTCTCTGATGAAGTGCATAAGCTTGATTACCGTTTGAGTGCTTGGATATATAAAACACTTCAAAATTCATCTCTAACGGCTAGCCTCCACTATAGGTCGACCGAAATCATATTTCGGTCGACCGAAATTCTGCTCTGTAATGACAGTTTCATCTCATCTTTGGTCAACTTTATTCGGCTATGGTTTCGGTCGACCGAAATTCTGCTCTGTAATGACAGTTTCATCTCATCTTTGGTCAACTTTATTCGGCTCGTTCTCTCTCATTTGTTATCCATTTTGGATGAAACATATACCGTTGGAAAGGACTTCAAGTCTACTTTCATATGGAAGTGGTTTTGCTCTATTTGGAGCTTCCTACAGTTATAATACAAACACTAGAGTGCTGTCAAGGTGCCAGACATCTATCAACTTCGAAAATTCTCCGGGACTATTGCGCTCATCTAAATCTCATATATTATATATTTTTGAAAAGCAATATGAGTCCTCTTTAAGATGCCACTAATTTTATATCATTTGGATGCCATATGAGAAAGATATTTTTTGATAAGTTAGTAGATGTCAAATTGACTATTTTAATCAAACTTCATTAGATGCAACTTGTGAGGTCCGTGTCCGGGTCCTTTTGTTTTTGCATTGTATTTGACTTTGCATTTGCATGATGTGCATGCATACTTGTTTGGGTTTGAACTGAGCTAGTTGTAGTTTGGAGTGCTGTGCGAGTGCGGGGTTCGTCGCGCGTTAGGGCCGTGCTCGTGGCTTAGCTGTTTTTGAGTTGGCCGAGTTTTTCGGTCGACCGATTGTGTTATCGGTCGACCGAAACCTGGCGGGTGGGCGCGAATAAGTTCGACACTTACGCGTTTTGGGAGTTATTTCTCATAACTCCTCTTCCTGAGCCCGAGCAGCTGGAGCCCTAGGTGAGTCCCCTAGATCTCTCCTCCCTCTCTAGCTTAGATTCTCACTTGCTCTCTCTCCTTCGTAGATCTCTAGTCGATCTCCTCGCGTGTGTGACCGAGATTTCGCGTTTTCTTGGCCGGGGTGAGGTGATTTCGGAGCTAGGGTTGCGTGGACTTGAGGTGAGCGGTTAAGCACCAATGTGTGACCATGCTTGTGTGTGATAGCATGATTCCCTTATATGGATTGATTATGGCATGTTATGTTTGATTAATATGCTAAGTTAGGGTTTTATCCCTTGTATGCGATTATGTTGATTGAGAACATGCTTATGTGCTTGGTTGCTCAATTATGCTATTGGCATGCTTATAGTTGTGAAATGAATATGCAAATCATGTTAGTTCTATATGCGAACTTGGAGATTGATGTTGCTCGATTCATAACTATGCGGACTTTGCGATTGTTTGCGAGTAGATAGAGTAATTGGACTCTAGGGACACTCGTTTGCATGTGCCTTAATAAAGGTTATACTCGGAAGTTGTTTACTAGTCCGAGATTGGGAAATGGCCCTCCGAGGAAAAGAACTTGGGGTGAGGCGACCCAAGTCTAGAGGACTAGTAGTTCGAACTAGAGTATTTGGTTGTTAAAAACAACTTAGAGATTGGCTACCCGTATGTGTGTGCTCGGAGCCTCTATCCTGTCCGATCCGTAGGCCGCGATGATCCGTGGGGCCGCGTGCCGGGAGTCGGGACTCTAGGAATATGAGAGGTTAGAACACACGGGTATGAGCTTTGGACCGCCTCTATGGGAGGCCGGCGGAGCGGTTTATCACCGGTTGGCCTCGGTGGTAACCGTGAGTGCGAGGCTCGGTTGCGTATAGCGTAAAAGATCCGAGTAGCCCCCGTGTCGCGCAATGGGGTCGCCTCCGTCGTTATTGGGTGTTGGTGGCACGCGGAATTACCGGTGCGGGGGACCAAGACCTTGGTGATGATTGGTGGGCGGTGGGGCTTGCCCGGGTTTGGGTTTAGGAGCTCGGGAAGTCCAGTGGCCGCCAGTGGCCGGCTTCACCTAAACTGGATTGAAATAAAAGACCTTATCGCGATTGGGCAATAGATCACGCTAACTTATAGAGATTTGCATAATCTGATAGTTGGGTGGTTTTGACTAACTACGAGTTAGTGCATGCTTTGATATATTGCAATGCGATTGTGATATGTGTTTGTTTGTGAATGTGCTCCCCCAACCATTGGTTGATCTTTGAATGCGTAATGGTTGCATTCTTTTGTGTTTGGGTGTCACTTGGGCGTTCGGGGGAGAACGTACAAGTGCCGCTCACTGAGTCGGATGACTCACCGCTTTGTTGCCTCTTTTTCAGATTCTACGACGAGAGGCAAGGAGCCCGCGTAGGACGATTTTCGAGAAAGGAGGTGAATAGAGGTATATGGGTTTTGGGGTGTAGTTAGAACTATACAACATTTTGTATTTAGCTACACATGTATAGAATACATAGATGTAAGTAAACTCGTGAAGCATTGACTTACACTTGTTGTTGATGGGTTTTGTAAAGCTTTTGAGAAAAATGTACTTTTATGTAAGTTGTTTTTCTAAAGCTTTTCAATGAAAAGATGTTTATTTGGTAAAACATGGATTTTGTGAAATCTTGCCCCAAGAGGGTTGTTGTTTGCGAGATACGATGTATTTGGGCCTACTTGAACTTGCGTGGGTGTTGGTTTATGAATTTAACCAAAAGCATGAGTTTTGAAGCGATAGGTTCTTAAAAATGTCGTATTTCGGTTTTATATAAAACTTTGATGTAAAACTTGTCGTCTCGTCGTATCGTGGTTGCGGAAGGGCCGTACACGTGTGTCCATGTGAGACGTACGAACACGTGTGGTCGGAATCCCAAGAACCACGCGATTACGGATTTCGAGGCGGCGAGAAGTTGGTTTCTGAAATTGTTGCTGCTGATCTTATCAGTATCGGTCGACCGATACACCTTTCGGTCGACCGATAATAGTGGGAACTGCGGATTTGCGTTGGGTTTCGGTCGACCGAAATCCATGAGCGGTCGACCGATAAAACCCACTGGAAATCCGAAATTAAAATGGGTTTAAATGATAATTAAAAATATTTTTGATGGTTTTAGGGTCTCTTAGAATTATATATAAGAGGTTCTAAAGCTTCGAATCTTTTAGAAAAATACGGGTTTGGCCGGATTTCGAAAATGAGATTTAAGGGTTTGAATTTATAAAACGTTTTAAATTCGGACCTTAGATTGCAACGGATAATTTGATATCAATGGAGGAGATTGATATCTTAGAATCTTTTGCAAGCTAGGTCGGCGCCGATCGCGGGGTCTGCCTCCTCCGTGGACCTCGGGTGCGTCGAAAGTCCCGAAACCGGCTAATCCGTCAAAATTGTTTCTAAATCGGTTTTAAACGAGCTTCCGCAAAGCCTTTTGATTTCGAAAACAAAATGATTTTCGAAAACGTGTTTTCTCCCCTGTCGCGGCCTCCGGCCTCGGGGCACGGGTCGTGACACAACTAACTCCATTCAACACCTACATTTTTACATATTTAACCAACTCATTAGTAATACTTTTGCTATTGTTTTGTTATCATCAAAATTAAACTATATATATATATATATATTGTTTGATTTAGCAGCTATAGAAAATATGAATTTATTTGAAATAACAATGAAAAAGCCGGGGCTGGTATGGATTTCTTTTTTTTTTCTTTTGAAGACTGGGTGCTAGTTCAAGAATCATATTCATCTGACTAAATTCTAGAGTTACAGGTTAGAATGTTGAATAGAAATGCACAATTGTTTAAATATAACATTAAGTTACAGGTTAATTGCGTAACAACCTCTCTATTTGCAGGAGGCTGTTTAAATCGGTCATTGAAACCGAAAAAATGCCTGACATGACGGCATGCGTGCGTTGCCACATTAGCGCATGTTTTTATTTATAGAGGTTTACAATTTTTTAAAAAAGGCTGATACACAACTCCCCTTAAATTATTATATGTTACCGCATCTTATATATAATAAGTTAAATGTCAAATGAGTAAATTAAACAAGATCAAGTAGTAGCATATGGTACATGGACGTCTACGAAGTACAGACACGAACAAGAATATGAAAACACGATATGACACAGATATAGAAGCAGATATATTTCTTTTAAAAAAGGATACCGGTACGACTCGGACATAAAATTAAAAATTATAAAAAAATTTAATAATATTGAATAGTAAAATTTATATATAATATAATATAATATCTAAAGTCATTAATATAAATTTAAATAACAATAGTCAAATTACATCAAGATAAAAAAAAAATATGTAATATTTGAATAAAATATTATATTATAATATTTAATGTAATTTATTGCTAGTATTAAAAAATTTATATTTTTCTCTAAAAATTAATAATAAAGATAGACATGTGTGTCAGACACTCGGATTTGACGTACCCGACATGTGTCTCTGAATTTTTTTTAATTTTTTATTTTTCACACATTTCTCTTACATGTGCGAAGTGTTATATAATTAACCAAACAGGGGGCTAATTTATCAGGGCAAAAATGTTGAAACCCTTTATTTCTTTTGATTTTTGTAGATATATGTGACTGTCAAGTTTAGCTGCTAGTACATTTCATCCTTGAACAGAGCGATATGATAGTCATGCTTATTAAAATTCGAACTCTCAATATATTTTTATTAAGAATAGACTACAGTCGATTTTTAATATTCAATCATATTAATTAATTAAACAACGGATAAATCCATTATTATTTTGCAATGTGAGTTGCGACAGTCAAATCTTTGACCATTAAGTCAAAAGGCTGAGAATACAGCTCATGCATGCCCAGTTGTATGATGACCACGCTTAGGATTTTCAATTTTACTTTGTCTATGAATAAGACTCTCATTACGCTGTAGTTCTATGAGTCACATACTCTAGCCAACACTTCCATATATTTTATTGAAACATTAAAAAAAAAATTATATTTCAGTCCTCTAAAAATTTGAGCGTTTTTAATTAGCCCCTTTATTTCGTTCGCTCATATTTTAAAAAAAGAAAAATATTAAAATCATATAAGATTTACCGCACTTCTACTTTATTTTTTATGTAAATAGAAAACTCTTCCACTATTTATATTCATCTCACTTTATAATTCAAAATAAAGAACAAAAAAGAAAGGAAAAAACGTTAAATTATACTTGCATAGCACTTATCATTTTATCAAAATTTTTCCCCTTTTCCAAACAGCCCCTAAAGATGAGAAATTTTTTTTATAAATCAATTGGATTGAAAAAAAAATGAGACAATGTTTTGTGAATAAATAAAAGGAATAGTTTGTCATACCCGAGGAAAGTTCAGTGTTGAAGTTAAAATATCGTCGAGGATAAAATCGCGCCGACCCGCTATCTTAATATTTTCGATAAGTGGCATAAAAATCAAGCTTTGCCTAAAATCTACTCAGTTGCAATGTAGCCCACTTATAAGCCCAAGTGCATTAAAACCAACAAAAGAAAAATGCACCACCTATAAATCTACCAAAATCTAATAACTCACATATTTAAACAATAAAAAATAAAAAACATTTAAAAGTATCTATGAAGAAATTTTCAAAATAAAAGTTATGTATTTTGTTAAGATTTATAAAGTTAAAAATACTTCTAATTTAGTATTTTTACGGCTCCAAAATTTAGCCAATTTGAAACAGATTTTAGAAATATTGTTTAAATTCTTTACGAATAGGTTAAATCTTGTTTCAATTTGACCTCTTTTTTTTTACCTATTAAGATTTTGGAAGTCCAAAACACTTATTAAAATTTTTTTTAAAAAAAAATTAATATTAAAATTATAGAGTCATTAAAATCTACAATTTTTATTTTAAAACTACTGCCAAAAAAATTACATATATTTTTTGTGCACCCGTGCATATCGTAATATAATTTTCGTTATTTTTAAATTGCTCAGACTTTAGAATCTCATAACACTAATTTAAAAGTTAGTTTTTAAAAAATATTTAACATAAAATTTATAGTTCTAATTTAAATCTATAATTTTATTGAAAGTTTTACAAAAGAATATTCCTAGATATATGTTAGATTAGGTCATGTATACAGTAATATACAAGTTAAACATTAAAAATAAAGACAAAAGTCAAAGCAAAGCAAACGGTAAATTCAGCAAATAAGATTTGTTTTATTAAAATGGCATAATGCGGAAGAACATTTTAGACGAATCATACTAGTCTTAATTAAGGGCATAATGCATGACATGATATTTTCCAATAGTTGCATGCGACGTCGGATTCTACACTATCCCACTCGCGACGTCTGTGGGATCAGTTACCATTTTGAAATTAGATTTTAAATAATTCTAATGGAATTTTAAAATGAGAGGTCGGTTCTAATTATTAATAGGAGTTCGGTTACAAATACTAACTGATTGAGAGTTAACAAATTTTAATGGGTATTCAAACCCACAATTAAACTCATGTTTAGACCCTTATTTAGATTCGGGTAAGGAAGAGGAAGGAGAGAACCAAAGATAGACTGGGGAGGAAAATCTGAGATCTAGGAGGAGTTACCAACAGGAGAAAAAACAAAATAGCGGGAGGGAGAGAAGAGAGCGAGAGAGAGAGAGAAAGAGAGAGAGAGAGAGAGAGTCATGAGAGCGGTGCCAGACATCTTCGGCGATGTCGTTGACCGACCACCCCTACATCATTCAGACGCCGTCACTACTGCATGCTAGAGCCACCGTCGTCGCCCGCCAGAGACGCCTGAACCATGTTCTCAACTCTCACAATCGAAACTCAAGGGAAATCATCAAAGACTAGGTAATTGTCATCGTCATCATTATAAAGCTCGAGACATCGTCATGGCTTCGCCGCCGGCAAGCTAGGGCGGGTGGGGAATGAAATAAAAAATGAACGCAAAATTACACCATTTCCATTAACTCATTACAGATTTTTGACATTGTCAACGGACTCGTAGACGTTGAAAACCCCTAGGACGAGCTCCGGCCGACAGACAGTTCATTACGAAGACGACGACGTTGCGGTTCGGGTTTTGACCCGTATCCAAAACCTGCAACCCGTGTTATCGTGCCCACGAGAAAATATTGATGACCGGCTCAACCGGTCATGCCAGTCGTTCGTCTTATTAACGTGTATGGACCAAGGCTAAGCTTGTGGTCTGACCCGGTGCGATCCAATTTGGCTTGGCCGGATCAACGCGGTCCAATCCGGCCCATTTTTTGCCCAAATTTATTTTTTAGTTAATTTTAATCAAGTTTTTGGCCCTCATCTTGATAATTAATCAATTTGGAATTAAGGGACGACACTAATCTTTAAAACTATGGTTAGAAGGAGAAGATTATCCGAACTCTACACTTTAATTAATATAAACATGTTTAAAACTAAGATTAAAGGGAGGTGGCTATCCGAACTATGCACATTAACCTATATTCCAAACAATATCTATTGTCGTAACTCATTATTTCTACGACATTACCACAAACATATGCAACACAATGTTAGGATGAGGTTACCCAAATCCTATACCTAATCAATAACTTATTACTATTATATTCATAACATCCGATTGTACTGATTAAACATTAACTAGTATAAGACAAGAATGAAACGGTTACCTAATTTCTAAGAGTTTTATATTAATCAATGTTTAATTAATAAATTCCCATGAGTGTTGATTTTAAATAAGACTAAACTACCTAATTAAGAGTACTCTCTTTTAAAAGGCGTTATGAGATGTACTGTCTTTTCCGCACGTAATCGACGAATGTACATAAGAATCTTAAAAGTGTCTTATCCGGTTTTAGATTTTCATAAAAAATCTAAGTGGCAACTCCAAAATCTTTTTTCTCACCTTATCGCGAGGAAGGTCGTCAACATGGATCAATTTTAACAAAGCATGGTTAAATAGTTCTTGCAACCATTGCATGAGTCATGCAATCTAACTAAAATTTCAATATGCCCGTCATTTATTTATTTATTTTTTAAATATGTGAAACGCTTTAGAACCAATGATACTGATTAGAAGCCTTTTTAAAAAAAAAAAAAAAACAAAACAAAAACACTTTTAACTTAAAAAGTTATAGCTCATTAAAATCTAATACCTTAAAAGTTGATCTTGGATAGGCTCGAGCCAACTCGAAGGCTTTATGTACTCGGGCTTTAACTAAGAGGGATAGCTCGGTTTAAAAGTCGGTGACTTGGTTGAGACCGTGAGTTGGTCTTGATGGAACTAAAGATGGCCCGCTAGAATGGAAATCTAGTCTCGGCTACGTGGTTATGTTGGAAAGATGGACCTAACGAGAGTTAGGAGGATTGAGCTCAGTTAGAACTTGTTGTAAAATGGGTTAAGAAAATACGCTAATATGAAGAACTAGCTTATACTTAAAGAATCAATATGAAAAACTAAGCTTTTTCTTAAAGACTTAGTATGGAGAAGTTTTTTTTTTTTTTTTTCTTGAAACAAGTATAGAAAACTAGACTTTGTTTAAAGGCTAGTATGTAGAATTAGATTTAGTTTGAAGGTTAGTATGCAGAACTCGATTTAACTTCATTCATAGTAGTATGTAGAACTATATTTAACTTCATTCATAGCCCCAAGGGATATATATACAAGATGACTCAATAGCGTGACTCACCAAACTCTAGAATACTTCCTAATTATATCTTTAAGAGAAAATACCAAATTGTTTAGGCTAAGACACATACCTAAACATCTAATCACTTGTATGTCACTTACATTAGGACTAAAATAACTTTAATTAATTTAAAACACCTAATGGTCCACGTGGATGCGCGGGCGTGCATGGAATGCCTTGGTACCCTGCCACGCGCACGAGCGCTGGCGGACGTGTGCTTGGGCACTACCTGGCGCGCGCGTGCCCAAGGATGACTTGGCACGTATGGCTACATGATCATGCTGATGTGACAACCCTCTTATCTTGGATTTTTGGCTTGGTTGGATAGGCTTGGACACATTGTATGACGAACTTGAGCTAGAAAATTGGATGAGTGCGTGCAAGTTGTATATGCTCGTATAACTTGATTTGATTTCTTGATATAGCCAAGCAACTACTTGGCTTGGGCTCGACTTGGCGCGGTATGTGCTATCTTAGATATGGCATAGTTGACTCCTATGGGGAATTGGGCATGGGGTGCGCAAACTTGGCGTGAGAGCCAAGATAACATGGCCTAGAGTTGGCCGAACTTCCTTCACATGTGTAGAGCTGAGATCCTCCGGGATCACATGTCGAAAGCTTTTTCTAAAAAGAAATCTACATATATGTTTGGTATGTTTGTGTGTTTCGTAATACGTTTTTTCAATTTTATTTTTAAATATGTTATGGCTTTATAGTCACATAACACATATTTAAAAGTATCTTTTAAAAAAAAATCTTTCAATATCAACACCTATTACCTTAAAAATATATACATAATAAATATTTGGTATGCTCGTGTGTACCATAATATAGGTCTAAAATTCTAAAATCCTGATAGGTTTAAAATAATTTCTTCTTTTCATTTTTTTTTTAAGATCTTTTCGTCAAGAATGATTGTCAAGACGTGCTAGATCGCACTGGCAGTGCTCAACTTCGTCGTCATTTGACTTGTTGATATACAACATCTTCTTTTCTTTGCCTTAATAGTTACAATGTGTCTCATATATAATTACATGAATAATAGTCTTTCTTTTTATTACTATTTTTGTCTTATTAGTTACATAAATTATTATATATAAAAACTTTTGAGTATTTTACCTCAATTGTCTTTGTTGTTTTATTTCTGAACAGCATAATCAATTCTTAGTTGTGGACACAGTACTCACGCAGTACTATCTAAAGCATCCAAACGTTCTTTCAAAGTGATAAATCCTAATAATGTTTTTCTTTTACGTTTTGAGTTGCCATTTCCTCTCATTTAATCTCCACTTAATGATTATTACTTGAAATTTATGTTTAGCAAAGAGTAATGCTACTGGCATTTTCCTTTACTGAATCAGATCAAATAGGTGCAAATATGATCGAATTCTATCAAGCAAAGAAAGATTTTTTTTAAAAAAAAAGTTTGAGCTTGGTCAAATTGAATTACACTCGTAGTTGAATTTAGAGGAAGCTCAATTCAGAGATGATCGTGTTGCTTCAGATGGAGAACTCTTGGGACTGAGGTATAATTATCCATTGTTTAAACAGAGAAGATAATGCTAACCGTTAGATTGATCTAGATAAATCCTATCCACAAACGGGATAAAAACTAGATGTCTTGGAACTGGAGATGATCCATACCCAGTTCTTACCGTGTATATTGTATGTATACCTTGTATCCTCTACCTTATATTATAGAATCTATAAAATTGAACTATTAAACTCTTTGCACAACATATTATCTTAAATAACTTCCAGGTTTGCCAAAGTGATATGTATTTTTATTCTAAGAAAAAAACGTGGATTTACTTTTATTGATAAAAATTTAAAAATACATGTAACTAATTAAAAAAATATGAAATATTCAAAATTAAATTATAATATAATAACTTAATAAAAAAAAATATCAATTTGTATAAACATGATCTACTCACCTACATCTATATTATATAAAAGTAACTAAATGTATTATATATGTAACATAAATTTTCTGAACTAAAATTTTCCAAATGTCTTCTTAACTAATTTTTAGGTTTGTCATGCAGCATTTATTTTTACTATAATAAAGACATGTGACATAGAAAACAAAATATTTGAAAAATATTAATTTAACTTGCATGAAATTGATCTATGTACATATATGTACAAATAACTATTATTTATGCTTTGTAGTCAGAATTTTCTCAAATAGAAGCTGATGTGTTAAGAGAAAGTGATAACATATGTACACAATATAAAATATGAATGCTCCCTAAAAACAACTAAAATATAACTTTAAAAGAACCTACAATACAATATTTCAAATATAGTAAGGAAAATATGAATGAAATTTGATCGAGCTGGTCCTCGACCGATCAATAGAGTGTTCAAAAACAGTGATGACTAGGATTCTAAGCAGATGATAGTTGTTAGAAATGATCTAGATCACACAAGACACAGACTCTTTTAACGTGAAAACCCTTGAAATCAAGGTAAAACCACGGGCTGTCACGTAATGCCAACGAATCAAGGATTTCACTATAAGTTAAAGGGAATACAAATCTCTCTCCACTCTCGTCCCACTTTACAGTATAGTATGTCCGTATCTCTATCAGCCAACCCCTCTTTCAGAGTTGCCCGTTGCCTTTTATAGCTGCCGCGGAAGACACTTTCCCAGGCTCCACGACCCTTGAGCTTCCTTATTTAATAGTTAATAACCACAGCTAATTAACTATCGGATTTAATGAGTCTTTATTGGGAGTCATAAAGAGTGCGTCGGTTCGATTTCCCGTAAAGACTTTTACAAGCGTGAACGCGGCGGTCCAACTTCTCATGATCTGCTGATGTCGACCTCGGGCAAAGTCGCTACCGAAACATATGTCGGGAGTTAACTGTTGCCGACATAGGTTCCAGCGAGGGGCTTCAATGTCTATCCCGGGTACATGCTTGTCTATATCGTGGGACTTTACTTCGGGGCCCGGCTTATTCTCCTAATCAGACTGCGTGAGCGTCATGACGTGGCGGCCCAGAACGTGGTTATATCAAATACCCCCCCGACAGTCTTAGCGAGATACCGGTAAGTCCGTCGGAAATTCCCGATGTTAACATCTTAAGTCCGCGGACGTCGGTGCCGCCACAAGTCCTTAAATATTCTTGGGAATATCGAGGTATCGTCTCCCGAAGTTCATTCTAACGGTAAGGTATTACGTCATGCTTAACCTAGGCTGTCGGCTTCCAAATTCCCGCGCAAATTCTCTTATAATCAAAACTTGTGTCGCCTCGTAAGTCGTGATTCACTTGATTGCGACACGCGGCCACCTTTGGCGGGGATGTTCGCCGCGTGTCCTGCCTTTTCTCTTTTCTGGCTCGTCTTTTTAAGCAACCGCAGGGCCGCCATTTTCGTTCCTTCACCATATTCGAGAATTCCTTTCGCGACTCGTCTTCTCCGGCGATCTGCATCTCCGCATTCCAAGCTTCCGGCGGTCTTCGTTTTTTCAATCTCTCATTTTCCGCGTTCGTTCGTCCCATTTGAGGTTAGTAATCTCATGACTTCCAGACGCGTTAGATATAACCCCTCTAGAGCCACTGAATCTTCTGAGACCCTCTCCCAATCTCGTTCTCGTTCTGACCCATCTTCCTCGGGGGAGGAAGCTCTAGATTTGTTATTCGCTGAATCCTCCACTTCTTCCTCGACGGGAAATCCTACCACTACCAATCCTCCATTGTCTCCTTCTGGTATCCCAGAGGAGTTCGCCGACATCCTTCCTGAGGACATGGCCGAGTCTTCTTCCGTTCCCAAGTTACGGTCAGACGAAATTGTTTTCACCGTGACTAATAAAGATATCTCTAGGTGGAGAGAAAAATTTTCATGGACTCCCGACTTCGTAGCTAGGATCCCGACATCCACTGAAAGGATGTCTACCTTCCACGAGGATGAGGTAGCCGTTTTTTACGAACACATTCGTGTCGGTATGCGTCTTCCCTTGAATATCTTCTTCATTAACTTCTTCGACGCATACCATGTCATACCTTGTCAATTAGTTCCTAATGCCATTCCTAATATAATCGTCTTCTTGTATATCTGTGGTCATCAGAAACTTCCCCACACTCTCTGATCCGAATCCCCAAGGGATGTCTAAGGAACTCGGTGTAATTAGATCTAGAGGGGCTAGGAGGAAATGGCCGAATGAGAGGGAGAGAGAGATTTGGTGTGGCCGAATTACCACTTTGTTTTTCTTTGCTTGTATTAATAGAAAACATCAAAGCCTAACTTCTATTACAGCAATTAAAACATTAAAAGCAAATACAATAACTACTTAGTGGGGATGCCTAGAGCCACCCCTTAGCCTTCCGCATGCCCCTGCTGTTCTGCCGCGCACGCCCGCCCGCTGGCCTTCCGCGCGGCGCCCGCTGGTCTTCCGCGCATGCCCCGCGCGCCCGCTGGCCTTCCGCGCAGCTGCCGCGCCTGGGCCTTCCGCGCGCCCCGCGTGCCCGCTGGCCTTCCGCGCATGCCCCGCCGCGCGCCTTGGCCTTCCGCGCGCCCGCGCCCTTGGCCTTCCGCGCGCCCGCGCCTAGGCCGTGCCTGTGGTGCGCCAGTGCCGCGCCCATGCCGCGTCCATGCCGCGCCCTTGCCGCATCCATGCCGCGCCCTTGCTGCATCCATGCCGCGCCTATGCCGCGCCCATGACGCGCCTTGGCAGAACCTTGGCCGCACCTTTGCCGCGCTCTGCCGCCTATGTCGTGTCCATGCGCTCCCATGCGCGCCCATGCCGTGCCCATGCCACACTAGGTTGCGCACTTGTGTTTTGACCCAAGATCCACCTGGATCAAGCCTCCCCTCTATAGGATTCATTGCTCCGCAATGAGCTTTAGCATTCTTCTTGAGGTTGCCACTCATATCCCTCCTTGCAAGAGTTGTGTCTTTGACAAAAAGTGCAATATTTTTGGGCACCTCCTTCATGCCATTGGTTGCTTTCCCCTTGTCCTCTCCATGGTGAACGTCTTGCCTTCTTTAACGAGAATGTATTGTTGAGCCCGCCGAAGATAGGTCGCATCTCGATCCCATAGGTATGGATTTCCGAGGATGATATGGCACACGTCTAATGGAATCACTTCGCATATCACTTCATCAATGAACCGCGCCGACACCGCGAACTTGATCTTGCAACATCGTGTGATTTCCATCTTCCCGCTTGTATTGTTTAGCCACTCCAACACTTGAGGTGTCTCGTAAGGGATAGTCTCCAAATGCAATTGGTTAACTAATGCCTCCGAAACCAGATTTCTTTGACATCCAGGATCTACAATGCATTGCACTATGTCAGATTTTACCTGAATGTTCATTGTAAAGAGCTCTTCTCGCTCCTTATCATTATGGGGTCCTTTGCCTCTGGAATCACCTCCTCCTTGGCTCGGATCATGAGTGCAAGGGTTGGGTCCGCCTCCTCCATCTTGAGGGTGATCGGCTCCTCTTCTTCTACCGTAGTGACTAGAGTCTTGCCCTTGCCCACGGCTCCCTTGTCTCTCTTTGGCGCCATCTCTGGATGGAGAGTCCAACACTCGGCTTGAGTGTGCCCCTTCTTGTTGCAATGCGTACAAGTCTTGGCCTTTGTCTTCTCTTGAGTAGTTGCTTGAGCCGCCCCCTTCATTGCACCCGAGCCACCCTTGGCGTTCGGTTTGGGCATTCCACGCATCCTAATCTTCTCATAGACCATGGCTCTCTTGCATGCATCATTGATATCCTTAACCGGATTCAAATCAACTTCTTCAAACAATTCTTCACGCAATCCCGCCAAGTATTTTCGAAGAACCTCCGGGTCTTGTAGCCGCACTCCCATCACCAAGGCTTGCCTCCGAAATTCGGTTGTGTACTCTTGCACACTTTGGGCTTCTCCTTGCTGCAGAAATTGCCATGCCTTCCACCTCGCTTCCTCGTATCCCACGGGATAGAATTGTTCCTTGAGTTGTTTCTTGAATGCCGCCCACGTGATTCCCATGGAACCATACTCCCGTAGATGTGCATTCCACCAAATAAGTGCATGGGACGCCAACTTGAGCCTTGCGAACGCAAGACGTTGCGAGTCTCCATAGTTGTAGAGAGCAAAGTAACTCTCTAGTTGATCGATCCAGCCATCTATCTTCTCTCCATTCACTTCCCCATTGTATACGGGAAGCTCCACTTTTGCATCTACCTTGAATGGGGCCATGCCTTGGACCGCGCCTTGCATGCTCCAAATGGTTTGCATCTCGGCCTCCTCTTGCATGGGCTCCTTGCCGAGGCGCCTTGGGGTTTCAACATCATCCGGCATTGGGAAGGCTCCCCTCGCTCCATGCCCGTGGCTGGTTGGGTTGTAGCCGCCCTTGCTTGGCTCATGGCCATCTCCTTCATGAGGTGCACCAAACTTGAGATCTGCTCATTGGTCGAGTTTGCCAACTTCGTGAGAGTCTCGTCCGTCTTGGTTGCCATGGTCTTGAACTCATCCTCGAACCGCGCCAAACGCTCCTCAATCCGAGTGATGCGTGCATCTCCATGTTCCTCCATGATAGGATGACTGTGCTCCGATGATGAATCCTCCACTTCTTTGCCTTGACTCTTGTTCCTCGTTTGAGCTACCATGTCTTCGGATAACGCTCCTAAGCACTCCTCACGTCTAGCTCTGATACCAACTTGATCCGAATCCCCAAGGGATGTCTAAGGAACTCGGTGTAATTAGATCTAGAGGGGCTAGGAGGAATGGCCGAATGAGAGGAGAGAGAGATTTGGTGTGGCCGAATTACCACTTTGTTTTTCTTTGCTTGTATTAATAGAAAACATCAAAGCCTAACTTCTATTACAGCAATTAAAACATTAAAAGCAAATACAATAACTACTTAGTGGGGATGCCTAGAGCCACCCCTTAGCCTTCCGCATGCCCCTGCTGTTCTGCCGCGCACGCCCGCCCGCTGGCCTTCCGCGCGCGCGCCCGCTGGTCTTCCGCGCATGCCCGCGCGCCCGCTGGCCTTCCGCGCAGCTGCCGCGCCTGGGCCTTCCGCGCGCCCGCGTGCCCGCTGGCCTTCCGCGCATGCCCCGCGCCGCGCCCTTGGCCTTCCGCGCGCCCGCGCCTAGCCGTGCCTGTGGTGCGCCAGTGCCGCGCCCTTGCCGCCCATGCCGCGCCTCTGCATCCATGCCGCGCCCATGACGCGCCTTGGCAGAACCTTGGCCGCACCTTTGCCGCGCCTCTGCCGCCTATGTCGTGTCCATGCGCTCCCATGCCGCGCCCATGCCGTGCCCATGCGCGCCCATGCCGTGCCCATGCCACACTAGGTTGCGCACTTGTGTTTTGACCCAAGATCCACCTGGATCACTCTCCATCTTTTCCGTTGTATTTTCGAGTTCATCGAATCTTTCCACTCTCCGGGGTGGTATTTTTTGCGGTGTCGAAAAGAATTCGCTAAATTTTTTATAGGTCGTCATTCCTCCAATAAAAGATGGAAGGATAAATTTTTCTTTATTGCCCGAGATAACGACTATACCTTCAACCGACCTTGGGGCCACCCTAATCGCGACATGTTATCCCTTCCCGTATATGCCGCTGGTGATGACCTCGCCGTCGCAATCGAGCGATTCACGCGGTTCCCGGGGTCAGTTGATGTAGCCAACCCCGACGAAGACACGCTGAACCAAGTTGCTGGGTTTATTTTGGGTTACAAGGGTATGTCGCTCTCTCGGTCTCTTTATTATCATATCGGTAGCAAATACTACGTCGGTAGCGAATTAGACTTAGATTTTATTACTCGTGGTGTTGCAGAGGATTTAGAGGCGTCGCGCAGACAACCTTTGCCTGGTCCCTCCACTTCTAGGCAGCCAAGGAAGCAGGCGGCATCGAAGAAAAAGAATCCGCCTCGGACGCGACCTTCTGCTCCGAGACAAAGAGCTGCCCGAGGTCAAGGTCGGAGACTGAGGGGAAGTAGGTCTGCAAGGTGGTTCGAATCAGAGCCATCTACTCAGGTTGATTCTCCTAGCTCTCCACTTCAACGCTCTCCTTCTCCCGACGTACATGAAGTTCCTTCCTTTTCAGTAGCGGGTATGGAGGCAGCTCTGGGAAGGAGAACCTCTTCGAAGGGGCCCATCTTGTCAAGCAAGGATGTGGCCACCGCTGATGTCTCGGCTCCGATTCCTCCAAAACCAACTCCTCCACCGGCGCCGACTTCGAAATCTCAGGTCCAAGGGAAGAAGCGGGCCGGTGAGCCTACGTCAGAGGATCCAATTCGGAAGAAGGGGACCAAGGTATGTGTGGACAAAGGCAAGGGCAAAGCGTCTCAACCTATCTCCCATGAGATAAGGAAGACTACCGAGTCTAGGGTCGCCCAACCTTCCGAGGTCCACCTCCCCAACTGGGAGCTGAGGAGGGGTGAGAGCTGCATCGGCAATGCTCCTGCCTCTATAATTTTTTGTGAGATGGGTCCACCGCCCGTGGACCGTAAGCTGATGAATGAGATGCCAGATCAAGAGCTTCTCGAGAAGCTCATGACTTCTTCCTATGAGGTAAGCAAGATTTTTAGTTTCCGATCTCTAAGGTTTTGATGTCTTCTTTTTTACGAGAATTTAGTCATGTTTCCAGCATATGCTTGCCTCAGCAGCAGCTAGGAGGCGTTACGCCCAGCACTCTCGCGGCGTACAATCACATATGGACTTCCTCCGCCGACAACATGACGAACTGAAGAAAAAGCACAATGACTATGTCGCTGAAGCGGAGAGGCGGCTCCAGGCTGAGGTGAAGAAAAACGTCGATATAACTGCCGAGCTTGCTGCTGAGAAATCACGGGTGGAGGCTGAGAAGACCCGAGCGGATACGGAGAAGGCTAAGGCATCGGGGCTGGAGAATGCTTTAGCTGAGACAAAAAAGACCTTGGCAGACAAAATAACCGAGATGAACCGTGCTGAAGAGATAATTGCTGCTGAGGTCCAGAGGGCCGAGAAGAAAGCGATCGAGACCTACGCCTAGTCTGAAGAGTACAAAACCGCCATAAATGATTACGCTGCTGATTGGCTGCTAGGCGCCGTCGTCGAGTGCCGACGCTTATGTCATGCTCGACTGGGGAAGGGTGATTTCAGCTTCCTTGACGAGATGGAAATCGTCCGACTCATCGACAGGCGTATGGCTGCTGGTGGGAAGGTTTACGAGTCTGAGCCAGAGGAGAATGTCGGGACAACTGCTAACCTCGGAGATAGTTCCACTCTCCCCACTGCTTCGACCTTAATGACGCCAACTTCCCCTGACGTGGAGATAGTGAGGTCTAGTCCTGCTCCCACTCCTGATGTTCCTCCTCCGGCTCAAGCCGTCGCTCCTACACCAGCTTCTACTGACGACGTCCCTGCGCCGGTTTCCACTGATGGCGCTCCTCCAGCCTAGTTATCTCTTTTTTTTTTCATTGTTGATGTACCCCGATATTTGTATCAGGTATTTTGTTGGCTACTCCGGGGAATGTCCGGAGAGTCTTTTTCTATGTAACTTTCTTGTTCTGAATGAATCTCTCTTTTTAAAGTTTGCTTTTCCTTAGCACCTTGTTTTCTTTAGTAACTATTTACATGTTACCTTAGAAACGTATTACACGTTACTTACCATACACTATCCCCCCACTTCGATGTGTTGCGAAAGAAAATCATCGAAGTGAGCAAGGAAGCATTATTTGCGTGGAAAATTTTCTGGCCCACTCCCCCTACTTCGAGTCGTCCAGTACTGGACCGACATGGAAGTACCGAGAGTTACCTTGTGATAGGACAAAATTTTCTGGCCTACTCCCCCTACTTCGAGGCGTCCAGTACTGGACCGACATGGAAGTACCGAGAGTTATCTTGTAACCGGATAAAATTTTCTGGCCCACATTCTCCACTTCGTGACGTCCTTATGGACCGAACACGTTGTTGCGAGAATGTCCCCCAGAGGTTGTGAAAAAATTTTCTGGCCCACACCCCCCACTTCAGTACGTCCTGGCGGACCGAAACCGTTGTTGCGAGGGTGTCTCCCAAACGCTGAAAGAATTTTCTGGCCCACACCTCCCACTTCGGTGTGTCCTGGTGGACTGAAACCGTTGTTGCGAGGGTGTCCCCAAGAGGTCGGAAACTTGTGCATCGGACATGAGACAAAAGAATTTTTCTGAAATTTTGACTCTTTACTGAGGAGAAAAATAGAGTTTGAAGAGTACAACTTTGTTGAAAAGAAAAAATAACTTCTACTGGTAAAATTTCCTGAGGTTGACCACGCTCCATGTCCTGGGTATCTCATTGCCTTCCAGATCTTCCAGCCTGTATGCTTCTTTGCCAAGTGCTTCACGTACCAGGTACGGTCCTTTCCAGTTTGGCCCGAGTTTGTTAGCAGTATTTGTATTTTTCTCAGAACGAAGTCCCCAAGCTTGAAAACTCGGTGTCTAACGCTGCTGTTGTAATACTGACTAGCTCGGCGTTTATAGGCTTCCGACCGAATTAAGGCGATTTTTCTCTTTTCGTCCAGTAAATCAAGGTTATACCTTAACTTTTCTTCATTGGACGCTTCATCAAAATATAGCACCTGAAGAGAAGGTTCACCAATTTCTACCGGGATAACCGCTTCGATTCCATAAGTCAGGCTGAAAGGAGTTTTGGAAGTAGTTACCCGATGTGTTGTCCGATATGCCCATAAGACGTGAGCTAGCACATCGACCCAGTTTCCGGCTGCTCCTTCTAATCTTTTCTGCAAGCCCTCCAAAATTGTGCGATTTGCGTTCTCCACTTGTCCATTTGCTTGCGGGTGGTATACTGAGGTAAACTTGTGCCTTATCCCGAGGTACTCGCAGAATTCCTGCACTTCGGGACTGTCAAACTACCTTCCATTGTCACTGATCAGAGTCCTTGGTACACCAAATCGGCTGACTATTGATCGTTCCAGGAACTTCTGTTACCACTCGCCCAGTGATGGTGGCAGTGGGCTCAGCTTCGATCCACTTAGTGAAGTAGTCAATCGCCACGATAAAAAATTTCTTCTAGTGAACAGCGGTGGGCAGAGGTCCCACGATGTCTATCCCCCATTTTGCGAAAGGCCATGGTGCAGTGATGTT